>CATIWQ010790897.1:0-12739 GCA_949673415.1 Euphorbia schlechtendalii
AAAAGTTAAGTGTGGGGGTATGATAAGTGTATAATTACACTTATTATCATATAAATTTTATACAATAAACACTATAGTTTTAGTCATTTTTATACTTCATATAAAAGATTTCACGTGGTATGTAGTTGTTTTTTATGCAAATGTAGATAGTAGGTAAATCTTGGGACTAAAATGAACTAAAGTGGAATTCTATGAAAAAAGAGTGAAAAAGGTGAAAAATGATGTGTGGAACTTGAAGATTTGGCTTAGAATCGAAGCTGTCGAAGATCGGTGAAGTTACAAGGAGATTTCTGAAGATAACTCAATTCACGATCATGACAATGCCTCGCGGTCGTGACCTATTCACTTTAGAACAGAAATCTGCCAATCAAAGATTCACGGTCGCTAATCACATATCGCGATCATGACATGGATGGTTTTCTGGTATTATCTTCTTAACTACCAACCACCAGATAAGCATGATCAAGTGCCATCAATCGCCATCAACTACCGACAAAAAGACACTTATCAGGAGTCAACCAATCATGAAAAGGTGCCTATCCATTGTGGATTGAATCAAAGCCTCTCAACCAATCACATTGAAGAGATGCAGTCTTTCACCAATGGATGTGACTCTTTGTTTGGATAGATACAACCCTTCAAACTCCATAAATAGGGCTCTAATTCTTCACAATTTCGTGCGAGTGTGCAACAACAGTGGGTGAATAGTGTGGAATATTAGAGAGGAAAGTATTAGAGTGAAAATATAGTGTGTGTATAGTTAGATTCGCTTTATTCTTAAGTGTTAGCAAGAAAATGTTTAAGTGATTCGAATCCTTGTTTCGATCACTAGATTTCTCTATATTCTTGAGCGATTGTTGTATAAGTGTACTTGCAAATCACTTATCAATAAAAGTTTTCGTTCTTCAATATTCTTTTGTTCGATATTCGCAAGGAATAGAATCCTATCGGAGGTTCTGTACGGGCCGAGACCGAATTCAAAGTAGACGTAGGAATTGCGGGAATTGACGACTCCCATTAAAGAGTGGATACGGTTTGATCAACTTTAGCTTTCAATTGCATACCTTACAACTTTGCTTTGCTTTCTACTTATACTTTCTATTTCAAAGTTTATGATATGTCTATGTGTCATAATGCATATTTCGTGCTAAGTCTTTTATGTTAGTCAAGTTATATGCGTTAGCGTTAATTTTAAGAGTAGTTTCGGGGTTAACAATATCATGTATAATCACTGGATCTGTGATATAATGCTGTTTAGTGAGCCAACATTTTTGGAATGGTAACTTGATAAATGTGGCTATGTGAGAGAGACCTGTACTAAGCATAGTATTGATGTTGTCCAGGTTTATATAACAATCTTATCTCATTTGCGCTAGACTTAGAAAAGTTATTTCATGTGTTGCTCTGCGGAGAATTATTGAACATCTGAGTAAGTTGAACCGGTTTGTTAGATTAATCTAATGTATCATAACATCTTCGTTGATCTTGCATGTTTTCTCTGCTATACTTGTTCGTAGTGAAAATCTATTTATTTAGAGTCTCTAATCTATCACATCTATATTTACTCAATTTTTCATTCTAATCTTCCTACCCATAAAAATCTCTAATCTATTTTTTTTACTTTTATGTTTCCCTAGTTATCTTTAGACCTGGTTCCTTTCCTGTGTGTTCGATATCTTTTAAAACTACATCACAACTGTATTTGTGAACAACACCTACATTTATTTGTGAACAAGTTTATGGCACAGTTATTAGCCGATAGTTCATGAGATTTTGGAACCATTATAGATTAAACTTATCAGTAGCAAAGTGGCGAACATGTATAAGCTTCTAAATCTAAGCTTGGGTCATCTTAATACCGTGAGGTATTAAGGAGAGCACCTGCAAGAAGATATGCAATTTGTTTTGGTAGACCTAGAGAAAGTATCTACGGTTTCCTTATATGAGTTCAATCATAGGTTGTTGATGTAGAAGTTTCTGGTTGCTTTATGATACACTCCAAGCCTCTCCCCAAATAGGTGTGAACTAGGGAGTCACATGTGGTATGGCAACAAGCGATCCACTTGCTAAGCATCCTTGGTCACCATGTGTTCGCAAATGATACTTTGGCAAGCTTCTTGGTAAAATAGGGTGTCCTAATCTTAAAGGCTAAGCCATCTAATGCATATGCTCTTTTTGAAATACCGTAAGTGTGGATTTAACTCATTTAACGACTTTTCAACACTCATCCAAAATCTTTTAAACTTCTAAGTTTACAAAAAGATGTCCCTAACAAAGTCACCATTGTGAGCGGATGATGTTCGACCCGCGTGGTCGCCACGAGGTGCCGACCCCGTGAGATGGGGCGTGGGGGTTTTCCCGATTGGAAATGGAAGCTTTTTAGTTTAAAGAAAGAAACTTATTCATATCAGAAGTTCAATAGAATTGAGATCATAACCTCTAGCCTATGGTACTTAAAGTAGCCACCTAGAACAGCTCTTCTAGGAAAATATGGTACAACCTAGATCCGTTAAGCCCAAGCGGTACCATAGTTGAAAGATTCGGATCTGGGATGAGCTACTTACTTCATCATTATTTGAAGTAACATTATTACAGTTTGGAAACCACACTTATGATATTTTGATTCAATCTAGATATTTTCGGCTCATGTTTTTTGTTATTTAGTGTGCATGCAGAAAGTCATAAATAAAGTATGAGAAAGTAAACACAAAGGAAATTAAATGTGCCTAAATACATCGATATCTACCAAATATTACATTTGATAAATGCGATACCCAAAGGAAATTAAATTCAAACCTACATCTATCCTAAACTACCTGCAACTACAAAGATTAATATAGGGGATATTCCACAATATTGATATTTACCAAGTGTACCATATATACTCAATTTGGATTTTGGCAAGACCCGTGTGATCTCGGTAAATACAACGGCAATTTCGAAGTTCTTATTTTATGAAAACGGTTATTTTTTATTTTTATACTATGTTGGTCCTTTTTATTAGTGAAAATGTCGCATGTTATATTGTTGGGTCGGTTATCTGGGAACTTGAGTTCCCTTCATGTGGGTGACCTAAAAAAATGTTTAGAAACATAAATATATGCCAATCATGCATAACATAGGCATCTTTTGGGTTAACAACGGTAACGATGTCATCCATATCGTTACCGACTTCCCTGTGAAGGGCTATATCAATATGGATGGCCCAAAGTGCTTTCGTTGCTACTCCAAACCTTAATCAACATATTAATACATTAATAAATCATATATAACTCCTAAATGATTACAATTTAGAAGTTTGTTACCCCCAATGATGCATTTCCAAACTCGGAAGGGTCTCAGTGGATTGTTTTGGGCCTAAACGATTCAAAACGGAGCAAAACGAAGCAAAATTGGATTCTACCAAAGCCATGTCATTAAAGACATGGGGCCATGTCATTAATGACATTAGTGATGTTGTTAACGATATCGAAATTCTAGACCTGCAGAAAACACATAGAAACAGCAAAACGAAAATCCGAAACTTCAAATGATCATAACTTTTGCTATACTTAACGGATTTGGATGATCTTTATCATTTTGAAAAGCTCAAGATGTGTAGAATAATTTTTGTAAAACAAAATAATAAAAAATATTTTTCATACTGAAATTCCCATAAAACAGTGTAGTGTGCGGAAATGGAAATAACCAAAAAGAAAATGAAACTTCAAAATGGAAAGCATGCACATGTAAGCACAAACTCGAGGAATGTAGAGGCTTACCCCGTAGTCATGAATCCACTTTCTTTAATGTCCATGAGGTCCTCCGAGAAGCTCTCCTTATTTCTTTTTGGTTGGATTTGGTTGTTGGTTGGTGATTTGCTGAAAATCTTTGGAAGGGATCTATTCCTTGCCAAAGTAGATGTTTTAGAAGGTGTAGTAACCTTCAAATGAGTGATAAAGATGTTTTAGACTCTCCATTAAAGTCTAAACCTCAAGCATTGCCTAAGTGATCTCTAAACCTCAAGTTTACTTAAATGATCTCCACACCTCAAGCTTTGCTTAAAAGATGAACTACACCTCAAATTGCTTAGGAGATGAACAAGTGGACCCTTGTGACCCAAGTTCATGCCCTTTCCATGAACTTAATCTAACTAACCAAAAATTCCAAGTGTTGGTAATCAAATTTTTGTGTTTTGCTCAAGAACACTCAAGAACACAAGAAGAAATGCTCTCCCATACTCTCTTGATCTTTTCTGTCTCTTTTCATAATCTTTTCTCTCTTTTCCTTCCTCCCTGATGAATGAAATTCATTCCTCCTTTTGTAGAACTCCCTTCAATCCAAAGTCCACCTAGGATTACTTTTTAACCTATACTTCTAGCCCATACCTCTCTTTAACCTATACTTTCTTACTTCCTTTTGTTAAATCCATCATTATATTTAATATGAAGTATCCTAGGTAAGGTTGAGGAGTTGTTTTGCATGAGAAAATGTCCAAGCATGTGGGCAAAAGTTACTTTTTTGCTGAAAATTGCAGAAATTACAATTTTTGTTATGCTGGAAAGTAGATGTTGGTAACAACATTGCCAATGTCGTTAACGACATGGCTTCTTTGCCTTGGTTTTTTATGTTGAAATTGTCTAAAAAAAGGTTAAGGCTCAAAGAAATAAAGCAAGCTTCCTCTAGATGAATTTAGGACCCTGTAAAAAGTGAAAAAAACTAGCAAGGAAAAATAAATTACAGCTTCATCATCAAACTCGTGAGTTGGGAGCGAAATCCCGTGCTCACAGATGCCAAAAACTTGTGCTAAAATGGTATGACCTAGAAAGTATACTAGTGTCAAGTTGTAAAAATGGCAATGACAAGTATCGTTTCCCACAAGGAGTAATAATGCCAAATTTCAACTTTTCATGATAAATGGGCTAGTTAATAATAGATAGTGACTTTGTAAAAACGGGGGTTTGAAGTTTTTTATTGTTGAAAAGCTACTAACAAAAATGTAAATGTTGATTTTAGTTTAATGAATTAAAGCTTAAGCTCAGTCTATCTTAGAATAATCTAAAGCAATCTTCCTTAGCGATTAATACAAGCTCTTGTAAAGTAAACCAGATTCAAGGTCTCTTAACTCTCTACTCCCTAAGTCGCCTGCTAAGCTAACTTAATTTCTTGCTATATTAAATAAACTTCACCTTTCAATCCTTCACCAAGATAATATAATAGCATTAAGATTAGTCAAACATTCATATAAATGAAACCCAAGGCACACATACAATTATCTCTCAATCTCATGCATTATGTGTATATAAAGGTCTTCCATGATAATTAGGTCACCTTTCAATCCTTACTAATAACACTAAGTAAGAACTAGATCTTTGGTTTAAGTTTAACATTTAAGCATACAACTACACAAGCATTCAAACTAAGCAAGAGTTCATACTTTAGAATTTTGTGGAAAGATCTCCTTAAACTGCTTTTAAAGGGAAGACTTCGCTTGATGGGAGACTTTCACTCATCATCATCATCATCATCATTAAAAACAAAAATTTCAATAAGAATAAATATGGTAGCTTAAGAGAAATTAATGGCGCAAATGCAAAAAGTAGTAGTTGATAGATAATGAATTGCTTAGAGAAGAAGAGGCTAATTATACGTCCTCCCCAATCCCCAAAAGGAAACTCAATAAAGTATTCCAAAAAGTACATAAATATCTAGATTTTTTATTCCATCAAATAATATAATAAAACCACTTGTTCATAAAGTAAACTAAGTTATCCTTTTTTGAAAGAACTTTTTCTCCCCAACTAGCTCCTCTATCCTCTTGGTGATGTCATCTTGTTGCTCCAACTAAGTCAATTGGCTTCTAGTTCTCCTTGAACAACGCGCCCCTTGACACTTTACGGCTCATCACAAGAGGTCTTCTCCCACTTGATAGACACCTGAAAAACAGTGGAGACCTTGTTAAAAATGGCAATTGTTCATTAAATTAAGATCTGGTTAATCATTCATTTTTTACATTTTTTCTACATATAAAGAGGTCTAAAGAATCCTATTTCTTTAAGAGAGTAGATGAGAATTACTAATCTTAAAGAATTAGAATAGTACAAGGATGTGAGAAAACCTAATTCTAATAGCCAATATTAATTTATTTGTAAACTTAATAAAGCAATCAATCAAGTTGTAGAATAGACAATTTTTATTTCTTTTAAAGAAACCTTTCAATATGTTCATTGAATCAAAAGGACAATTAAGTTAAAAAAAAAAGAGTTATACATGCCACTTTTACAAAGGATTTGAAAAGGAACTGGAGGCACAAATAATCATTTGATTAAGAACAATTGCTTCAAAATGAGTCACCAATCATGCTAAGAAAAGAACTGGAAAGACTAGAGTTGATAGAATGTTACAGGTATGTCTTCTTTTAATACTGATATAAGAGAGAGGTTTAGGCAGATATTACCTTAAGATTGCTTTCCAAAAATCCAACAAAAATTTCTTCAGGAATTGCACCAAATTCCTCGAGATAAAACCAGAAGATAAAATCAATAACCAAACATTAACATGTCGTGAAGAATACACACTTTAACTGAGATCAAGATTTCACAACAAGCTTGGAAAATATTCAATTAGGAAATCTGAATAATTAAACTGTCGATCCTAACAGAGATTTTGAATTTTAAACACATAACAGATTAAGCAACTAAAGTAGGGATAAGATTTGATAAACAAATGTGAATCTAAAAACAAGATTCAAAGAATCAGAATAGAGACCACATGAAAAACCTACATCACTTAGATCGATCAATTATCATGAAAAAAACCATGATAATCAAAGAAAAATGGATTTGATACCAATTTGTACAAAATTAATCACAAATTCAGAAGTTTAAACGTAGGATTTAAGCATGAAACAATTGTAGAATTAAACAACACACACAATTTTTTACGTACTTCCTATTCAAAGTATAAACTAGTCAATACGTGGAGTGAGAGGTCGGGTTACTTCCACTATTCAAAGGTAAATCTCCTAAAAGTTTACACTTCATGCCAGTAAGAGAGGAGATTACTCTAAAAGATGATACACACATAACATAATCACCAACTACATGCGAAAGAAATAGAGAAATCTCAAACACAACACCAATGATCTCAAGGGATCCAAAAGAATACAAAATATACAAGCCAACTCACGGTAACCTTGATATATCTTCTGAAATTCCCAATAACTCTATTATATGCCACTAACAAACTTCAAGAAAGGTCACATGGCAGTGGAGAGAGAAGCTATAGTAGTTAGGGTTTTTGGAGAGAAAAGAAAGAGAGAGCACAAAAGAGAAAGAAAGCAGAAAAGGCTATATTTGACTAGTAATTAGTTTAGCGGATCTGAGTTAAAGAAAAAGTTGTTTTAGGCTTTGAGCTTAGACTTTAAGAAGCTGTAAGCCAACATAGCTACAGGCCACACCCCTTTCGTAATTCTAAATATAATTTTTTGTCTAATGGTAGATAATGTTGTCAATGGGGTTGCACGAGTAAGGGTGAGAAAAACTCGATTATTTGAAAAAAACATATCGAACCGAACCCGAATTAGAAGGAAAATAAGTGAATCAGAATCGAATTATGTTCAATTTGGTTCAAATGGAACTGAATATAAATCAATTTGGTTTCGGTTTGATTCGGTTATTAGTGAAGCCACGAAACTATATAAATGATACATGTATTATGTATTTAATCATTGTTAGACACTAATCACATCGTAAAACTGAGAAAACGTTCATCGCCAAATAAAGTACACACATATTTATCAAACTTTCACAGTAACAAATGATAAAGAAAAGGCGATCATTTATTGTATTAAAATTACTTTCGAAGATTATAAAGTCCAAAATTTTAGCTAGAGAAGTCGATTCTTCGCTAAATAGGGAAACACGATTTCATGAATGTCCACCTTTGATTTGAATTGTAATCACTTCTAATTTGATTCAATACACTCATATTCATCATTAACAAAAGAGTCCAAAATATAATATGATATAACAACATATTGATCATTTAGCATTTTACATAATTAACACATAAAGAAATAATAAAATTTAAGCAACGATTATAATTGTTATTACAAATATTGTAAACTTGATACTTAAAGTAAACAAAATTTATATCCATTCATACATATCTAACGTTCGAATATACATAAATATATATAACTTAAAATTTATAAACTCTATCTATAATTTTGTTCGATTCGGTTTTTATTATAAAAATCGAAACAGAACTAAAAACTAAATTGTTATATTTTTTTGGAACTGAAACGAACGATATTTGGTTCAGTTCAGTTCCATTTTTAATTTTATTACAATTACGAGTTTCGATTTTAGTTCGGTTCTGCACAGAAGTATAACACTATTTATTTGTCATGTTTGGCCCAAGTACATTGTGAAATTTGCCCTAAAATACTTGACATCATGACCTATGATATTTTGTATAGTGGATGCCCCCTTGTTTTAGAAGATTAAAGTGATGATAGTTGGCTCTCTTATTCACATGAGACACAATTTACTAGCGGTTATATTTCACACTTGATGGTGGATCAATTAAATGGAAGTGAACAAAATAAACTATAATCAAATTTGGTTATTTTAGAGTTGATTTATAATGAAATTAAGTGATTGAGAAACTCCAGTAGGATGTAGCTCAATTGGTACATCACTTAAACTGGAGGTGGGAAGTTCTGGATTCGAAACCTAGCCTCTTCAAAATTCATATTCTTTGATAAAAAGTGATTGGGAAACTTTTGAGCATATTTTTCTTTAATAATAAATCGTCATATTTAGAATTAAAAGATTGTGGTCGCCAAATTTCATATTGCTTGTTAATGTTGGAAGTATAGGTTGGAGACTTGATCACAAGCAAAATTTGTGGAACAGCAGAACGAATACACAAGCAATGTTAGCAAAGTGGAGTCGTGCGAGGCAGTTTTTTTAAAAGATATTTGGTAGTTCCTTCCAGGAATAAATCACTTCTTCACCTTAGAACAAAATAGAGATGACACAAGAATAAAGAAACAATATTTCAGACTAGTGAGAATGTAAACAATAAATATTTTTGTGTATCTTTTTCAAATGAAAAACGATAGCCTAGATTTATAGGGAAGAAAAATAGTTGATGTAAAATAGTCATTGCTCATTAAATCATAAGACGTTTTTGCATTAAATAAAAATATAGTTATTGACATTAAAGCAAAAAAAAACAGTTACGAATTCAAATGCAGTAAAAAACTGTAAGTTTCAGGTAAAGAATTTCACGTCATTAAAAAATCTTTAATAAAAATATGTTCAAATAAAATATTGTTTTCTCTTTAAAAATAATAAAAAGTTCCAAAGCATAAGCTTCGCTCGCACAGAGGAGAAATCAGACAATTTGCACTATAAACGGCTTTGGGCTATTTTTCTCATGTGCGTGCGAGAGTCCACTCTGGCTCTCTCACTTCTTTGCAAGCCCATGAAGGAACAAAACAATATAAACTAAGGAAATACAAGTGTATACCCACTTTCAATAAAATATTTTTATTTTTGATATTATAGGATTCTATTTTGTATATCCTTAGTTTTTTAACTTTTGCTTTTTACTTTTACCATTATTGTTTTTTCTCCTTCTCTCTCTCTAAAATCACGTTTCTCTCTATCTCTCTCTAGAATCTCTGCTTCTTCTTTAATTCTTCTTCTGTTTTTTCGATCTGGATTTTTCAATTCAATGTTTCTATATTTTGCTGCTGATTTCGTGTAAGTTCTACTTTTTATCTCTTACTTTTTTGTTTCGATTTATGTAGTGTTCTAGTTTGTTAGTTTCGATTTTTGTGCTCATTATCTATGGTTTTTTTTCTTATTTTGATTTTGCATTATCTTGCTGTTCTTAGATCACAATTTCTCTATTGTTTCATATATATAGTTTTCGCGATTCAGATTTTCGCTCTTTTATAAGATTTGTTTGTTTTCTTATGTTAGATTTTTCTTGGTTTAGGTTTGTATAATGGAGAATATTTCTATTTTGGTTCATTATGGAGGAGTGTGGTCTGATGAGTTTAATTTCACTAAATGTGGTGTAATTGTTGATAAGGATGTTAGTTTTTCAGATTTCAAATGAATAATTACAGAGAATGTTGTTATTGGAGATAATAAATCTATTTTAAATTTTGAGTATCAGATTTCACATTATGATTATCCAATAGAAATATGTACTGATTTGTCTATTTGTTTTTTCTTCATCTGAGAATTGAGAGTAACAATCTTTCAGATTGTCTTGTATTTGTTTAGCATGCTTTGGTGTTTCAGAGATGAATGAAGGTATTGTTTTTGTCTTTCAATTGATGTTAATATGGTTCTTTTTACTATTTTTGTTAGTATGATATTCGACATATCAAGTATAATTTGTGTTATACCAGGTATAATTTGTGTTATACCTGTTATATAATATATTATACCAAGTGTATGTTGTTGTTTATATGTGTTTAATAGCTTTTGTATTTGGTTATTGCTTTTTTCCATTATATTTTTGTAGATTTATCTGATGATTGTGTCACCCCTATTTATCCATGTGATGAAACTGGTCTAGATTTTGTTGAACAACATGGTATGTTAGATTTATCGATTGAGGAAGATGATCATTCTTTATTTATGAGGAATAATAGGCAGGGTATTTTTGAAGAAATGGAGAGGCTTACTGTTGATGCGGGTCATGATATTGTGGCAAATAGTATACGTATGTTTGATAGTAGTATTCAGTTTGTTAAGGTGGGTCAAGTTTTTATTAATAAAGATTTTTTAAAGGATGCAACTAGTTTTTTTTTGCTATTAAGAGAAATTTTCAATTCAAGTTTGTGAAATCATGTCCGAAATAGTATTGGATCTGTCGCATTGATGATGATTGTTCTTGGTTTTTTAAGGCATCGCGTATGGTCAATACTGGATGTTTTATAGTTAGAAAATTTTGTGGTGAGCATACATGTAGTGTTGATACTCATAATTCGAATAAGTGACAAGTTACTAGATCTATTGTTTCCAAATTTATTAAGGCTTTGTTCTTGAGTGAGAAGACAATATATACTCCAGGTGATATCATTAGGGATGTTAGGAATAGATTAGGCTCTGAAATCAGTTATCAAAAAGCTTAGCAATCAAGGGAAATAGCTCTGAATATGATAAGGGGTTCACCATCAGAATTTTTTTAGTTCGCTTCCTATTTATTTGTTTAAGCTTCAATGTATGAATCTTGGTTCATCTTTGAAGCTTGAAACTAGTGGGAAAAGACTTTTGTATGTTTTTGTTACTCTTAGTGCTTCAATTCAAGGCTAGGATCATTGTCATCCAGTTTTGATTTGCGCAAGTACACTTGATGCTACAGGTTTGTTTTCTTTTTAGTTTATATTTTAGTTTAATTTCATTTGTTTATACTAGGTATAATTTTATTATACTAGGTATAATAAATATTATACTAGTTAAATTAAGTGTTATAGTTTTGGTTTTTGAAATTGTTTTGTTTTCTCTTTGTTCAGGAATGATTTTCTCACTTGCATATGCAGTTGTTGGCAGTGAGAATGATCTCTCATGGGCATGGTTTTTTAGGCAATTTATTGAAGTTTTCAAGGAGAGAGATGTCATCATTAATATATCTGATAGACACAATAGCATTGAGAAAGTTTACATTGATGTTATTCCAAATATTTCTCATTGTGTTTGTACTAATCATATGTTGCAGAATTTGAAATCGATTTTCAAATCAAATACAAAAGATTTGTCCAAGTACTTTAGGCTTGCTTATGAAGCTTATACATTGAAACGTTTTGAGGAGAATATGGTGCAATTGGACATCATAAGTGTAAAGTTACAGAATATCTTTTGAAACTTGGTTATGAGAGGTGGAGTAGGGTTCATTATCCAAGGAGAAGATATAGTTCAATGACTTCCAACATTGCTAAATCTCTTAATTCTATGATTAAGGCTGGGAAGTCTTTGCCGATAGTATCTCTTCTTGAGTTTTTGAATGGTATGATACAAGATTTGATTTACAAGAATAGGAAGCTTGCTTTGCAAACTCGTACTGTTCTTCCGAAAATTCATGAAGACTATTTGGACAATCAATATTTTTATGCTTCCAAAATGGAGGTGATTCTTTTTTTATCATTTTTTTAAAAGATGAAATTATGCCATGTATATTATCATTGTTGTTTTATTATGTTTTGTTTGTCATTTTGTTTTATTTTTTTTTCTTTTTCTCCTTTGTTTTTCAGGTTAAGCCATCCCACAATCATTTGGTATCTGTTCGTAGTAATGGTAAAATTTATGTTGTTAATATGGAGGAAAGAAGTTGTACCTGTCAAAGATTTCAGTTGGATCAGCTTCCTTGTGCCCATGCTCTTGCGTTTATTAAGAAGTTCAATCTAGTGTCTTATAAATATTCTCTGAGTATTACACAAAGGACAGGTATTTAGCAATTTACGGAGGTACTGTATATCCGATTCCATCAGACAAAGTTTGGGATATACCTGACGATGTTGCTGCACAGATTGTATTACCTCCTGAAGGAAGGATTAGGGCTGGTAGACCTAGGAAACAAAGGATCAAGTCTCATTAGGAGAGGCATACAAAAGGCACAGTGTCATGTAGTACTTGTGGTTCATCTGGTCATAATAGGAGAACTTGTACATCAACATAGAAGGATTAGTTTTTTTTTTGTTTCTTAGTATATTGATTGATAATATACAGATTCT
>CATIWQ010790913.1:0-11091 GCA_949673415.1 Euphorbia schlechtendalii
AAACTCAAATTTACAGCATAATAGTTCAAAATAAATTGTTGCGTCATCAATTTGGGGTCTAATGCAATCCAACATTGAATCAATCTGAATTGTATTGGATACACTTATAATCTAAGTCAATACCTAATACAATAGCTCAAATGACTTATACCCTTTCCGCTCAACTCAACTCAATAGTTATAGGTATACCTAAATAGAGTACGCTAATCAATTATTATACATGAAGAAAGACAAATAATTATTATATATTTCATATTGCAATGCTTGAAACTTGGATTGTGGTAATGGATTTCTGTTCAATATTCAAAAGAAATTCACAGCAATTACTACCTTTACATGCAATGAAGTTTTATAATGAACAGAAATTTGATAATCTCTACCAGTCTGAAATGTCTAGAGATGCCACAATGTAGCCGAACAAATTAAAATCAAGAAAAATTAATAAAGAAACAAAAACAATCATGTAGCCTTTCTATCAAAATTCAAAAATGACTTAAGAAGTATCCTGAGAGAATAAAACAATGTTTCAGATCATGGAATCAAAGAAATTGGCAGACAAGTAATCCCGATGATCCGATCCTTAAAAGATTTGAACATAACATATTAACAAGCAAAAAATCAAGATTAAGAAAACATGAGATACCATATATGACAATGTAGTACTTGATGCCACTTCAGGAGTTATGGTAACCTGCGAGGAAGAAACAGACAATGAAAAAGGTAAGCAAAACAACAAGAACAAAATTAATGACCTCATTCATGAGAAAGTGTTGGAATAAAACCAGAATACTATTCAATTCCTTCTGCTGAAGATAGCCTTGAACATAGCCATTGTCAGATCAAAGGCCACATATTTGGAAACACATAAAAAAGACCTGAATTTGTAAAAAAAACAAGGGTTTAGCTGCAGAACATACACCAAACTTCAATGTAAGAACTAAAATGAGAAGTCCCATGAAAGAAAGCAACTTACATCATACTGGTTCAAGTCGTCGTTTGGTAACTCTGCAAAGAAGTGGCTAGCCTTAACAAAACACTTTCTTCCAAGTTGGCCATAATCGGGTCTTGGAGAAAAACTCAAGGACTTGTTAGAAATAGGGAAAAAAATAGTAAAAATACTAATAAAGACATAACATAGTAAAAAAATACAATTCAAAGACAACTCATAAAATGGTAAATACAAGCATATTCCTCATCTAGGAAAGTCCAAAATTTGCATAAGGAAACATGCATAGTTGTTAAAGGAGCTCCACGGGCATGCCTGCGCCACCCTTGGCACCTCGGCATAGCACAGGCGGGGTGGTGTCTAACAGGTGCGCCTCAAGTGCGCCTTTAAGCGCCTCACAGGGGCGCCTCAGAGCGCCCAGGGGCGCCTCACAGACACTTCTATCTTAAGGGGTTTAATTTTGCATAATTATGTTTTTTACATCCATTTTTAAGAGTTTTAAATAATAATATAAGGCTAGATATTCCTAATTCAATTCTTATTAAGGTTAAATCAACTCAAGTATAGATATTCTCAATATAACATGCAAAATTTACATATATTTATACCTCCAACAATTCTTTTTAATGGTTTTAACTTACTTTAATATATTTTCCATCTATTTTAAGAGTTTTAATGAAAGAAATAGAGTGTAGATATTTGTAATTCAATTCATTTTTAAGGTTGGATTAATTCTAGACTATATATTCTTAATGTAATATGTCAATTTTACATGCATATGTACCTCTAACAATTCTCTTAGTTCTTTTTTTGTTATGTTATTGCATCTAACTTCACTTTCTAAGAAAAATATTTTTTTTAAATTTTTGGCGCCTGATGTACCTCAGGCGCGCGCCTCGCCTTCGGGCAAGGTTAGCCCTCTTGCGCCTTGAAGCGCCTATGTTATGATCTGCTTACGAGGCTCTTTCCATCAGTTAACACTAACAGGGATTGATGCATTCTCAGGCTAATATTACTCGAACAAATCATATAATGTGGACCATGGGAACAGATTTTAAATATCAGTATGCAGAGTCATGGTTTCGGCAGATGGATAAGCTGATCCATTATGTTAACGTGGTAAGCATTCGATAGACTTTTCAGTTGACTTTTACCTGGTTACTAGTCCTCATCTACATCTGTTAAGATCTCACTTGAGTCTCTATTATGTCCTCAGATGGTAATTGTTAATAGCGAGTTGATTATATAAATGCTATCGGATCAATATGATAACTGTGTTGGCTCATTGAGAATACCATTTAGGAGTAATGAGAAGTTTCTGGCCAGCATGATAAACATCGTTTTGATATGGATTGTCTTTTTGTGTTTGAGATGTCTTCATTGATTCCCCTTCCGATTAAACTACACAATTTTATTTATGGCCATTGGTTTGCTCTGCGTGTGAGTTGTGAATTTACACTTTACATTCCTATGTCATCTCATATATCTTTTGAACCCTATGAATATCCTAATGATGCGGCTTGAATTAACTTTCAAGGATGGACGTGTCAATGCTCTCTATTCTACTCCATCCATATATACTGATGCAAAGCATGCCTCAAAAGAGGCCTGGCCATCAAAGACTGATGACTTCTTCCCGTAAGTTGAATACTTGATGTCATTATGTTCGTACAGTTGCTTCCTTGTCTGGAGTCACTTTAAAAAATTTGAGGTGTATATTCCAGTTATGCAGATCGAGCAAATGCTTACTGGACTGGGTACTTTGCAAGCAGACCAGCCTTGAAACGCTATGTCAGGATGATGAGCGGCTATTATTTGGTAACAATAGATTAATTAATTATTTCTTAGGAGTATTTGATAATGACTCAATGAACAATTTTCAGGGTGTCGTCTTATATTATTATTGTAAATAAATTAGGCTGCGAGGCAACTAGAATTTTTTAAAGGGAGAAGCATTTCAGGGCCCAACACTGACTCATTGGCAGATGCAATGGCGATTGCACAGCATCATGATGCTGTTACTGGTACGGAAAAGCAACACGTGGCTAATGATTATGCAAAACGATTGTCCATAGGCTATACAGAGGTGAATCACTGGTCTGACCACGAATTATGCTGCGAAATTCAGCTAATCATCAGTAAATTGTGTGATAATTTTGTTTCAATGCTAGTTGCTAATATAATGTCCTATCTTGTGCAGGCTGAAAAAGTAGTGGCTTCTTCTCTTGCTTGCTTGACTGAGTCAACATTTCAATATGGATGTCAAAATCCTGCTATCAAATTTCAACAGGCAATCACTTAAAGATCTATTGACTTTTAATGATTACTTTGCTGTTGGACATTTTTTTTCATAAAAAACATCATTCACTTCATTTCTCTTGTACATGATATCCCTTGCTTCATATTTTAAATCACTTACGCTGGAGACAAAAAATATCCTAGTATATAAATATCTTCATGTACTTAATGTGATAAATTGATAATAAATATATATTTCTATCATCAAGTTGAGCCTACCTATTTAAGGAAATTGTGGATTCAAGGACAGTGCAGTAGGTATCCCAATGAGATCTATTATCCACAATGAAATAAATAGGGTTTAGTCTGGGTTTATGCAATGGAGAAGTGCTACACATCTATCCAATTGACTTTGTCCTTTGGAGGTGAGTCTTGAGAAGTAAAAAAGCAAAACTTTTCATTAATTGAATGTAGCAGAGTTGAAAATGTTGAGATGGATTTTTGGCCAACTATGGGTGGTCAGAATCAGAAATTGTTTAATCCTAGAGAAGATATGTCTGGTGCCTATGGAAGAATAAAAAGAGAAGCTTGTTCAAGGTGGTTTGAACTTGTTTAATCGTAACTCATAAAATGGTCTCATTCATCAAGGAAACAAAATCAAGTTTGATGTACAAAGTAGAGAAAGATTGAAGCTTACACAAAGAATGATTATAGAGAAGGACCTAGAACTGCTTACTGAATCTTTAACATGACTAAAGCAAAATAGGAGCCCATTTATAAGACTCAACTGGTTGGATTAAGTTTTGTTTGTTGCGGTTCTATTCCTGTAGCTTCTTGAAGTTACATTTCCCTTAGGAAAGACAATATAATTCCTGTTGAATCTGGACTTTTACATGTAAACTAATTATCTTCTTTCTGACTTGTTTCTTTTCTATTTTCCAGTGTCCACTTCTGAATATAAGTTACTGTCCTGCATCAGAAACTAACCAGCTTCATGGGAAACAATTGGTAAGAGTAATATAGTATTAGTACCTCTAAATTTCTTTCCTAGTTTGTGATCTTAGAATTATGTTTCAAACTGAAATATGTTGTTTGTATATCCTCCAACCTGTAGATTGTCGTTGTCTACAATCCTCTTGGATGGAAGAGAAATGATGTAATTCAAATTCCTGTGAGTACTTCATTATCTTCAGTTTTATTCAGTATTTCAGGACTATAGAGAGATTAAATTTGTGAAACACTGGACTAAAATGTTATCACTTCTTTTTGATATTGTTGGCTTACAAAATTTATGCAGGTTGTTGATGATGAAGTTTCTGTTTATGATTCTGAGGGAAGAGAAATTGAGTCGCAACTTCTTCCTCTAGCAGATGCATACCTGAGCCTTAGGAATTCCTATGTTCAG
This sequence comes from Euphorbia schlechtendalii, assembly GCA_949673415.1. Taxonomy (NCBI): domain Eukaryota; kingdom Viridiplantae; phylum Streptophyta; class Magnoliopsida; order Malpighiales; family Euphorbiaceae; genus Euphorbia; species Euphorbia schlechtendalii. Next base: position 4,590 of record CATIWQ010790913.1, read on the forward strand.
GCATACTTGGGTAGACCACCAAAGGCTACACCCAAGTATCAGCTTGCTTTTGCAGTCTCTGTTCCACCTCTCGGTTTCAGCACTTACAGCATCTCAGTTGCCAAAAGTGCAGGTTAGTCAGAACAACTTTCATATCCTTTGGAATTAATCATGCCAAGTTGAGTAATCTTGAAGTCAATGAGTTCTAGTAATCTACATTTGTTACTGCTGTAATTGTTTCACTTTAAATGCAGGTGCTCGATCAGCCAAGTCAGCCATACACACATTTCAAAGAAGTGAGAAATCTACTATAAAAGTTGGCCAGGGGAATTTGAAGCTTACTTTTTCTGCAGATGGAACCAAACATGCTAATTATATTAATAGCAGAAACTCGGTTAGTCTGCTGCTATTTTTGAAGGATTGTTAGCCTTAAGATAAGCATCATTCCAACTTGCCTTAAGAATAATAGGAATGATCAATTTTACTCTTAATGTACAAAATTATTCAATGTCTATAAAGTCTCCATTTATCCTTCCCAACTAAATATGATTAAAATGATCTGTAAATCAAAATCTACATGTTATTTCTGATAGATTTTGTGACAAGATCATTTGGAAAGGGTACCATGAGGGCGACATTTGGTCATGTTGTAATATGCTTAAAATGAACGTCGCAATACTTTAAGGGGCAAATATAACCCTTATTCCTTTGTTCTATTAATGAATTTTTGAGCTTCTGTTGTACCATGCTTAAAATTTTTTGTGCAACTAATACAAGTGTTCCTATAACTTGTGAAGGTAGAGGAATCGGTTAGACAGTCTTTCAGTTTCTATGCTGCATACAATGGAACTGGAAATGATAAAGATCCTCAGGTATATGTTTAAATTCCTCTTTCAATTATTTCTTCTTCGGTAGATGATTTTCCTCATTTTCAGATAACATTAGAATATCTCTTTCTTTTATCTTATATGTTTATTTTTATCCATTAAGAATGACGGGGCATACATCTTCCGTCCAAATGGCACATTCCCTATAACTCCCGACAGTCAGGTTTGTGATGTCTTTGAATACTTCTCAACATAAAAACTATATTGCTTGCTAATTCAAAATTTTCATTAAAAATTCTAGGTTCCCTTGACAGTTGTACGTGGAACCATTATAGATGAAGTACATCAACAAATAAATCCATGGATTTATCAGGTACCGTTCTCGTAACATTTTTTGTTTCAATGATCATATTTTATGTCTCATCTTTATTAGTTGATACATTTTTATCCGATGCATGCTAACTATTACTTGATTGAAAGCTGAAATTATTAATTAAGAACACTTTTATGTAGTTAAAATGCAATATACTCTCTATGACCCTAAAAATAATGGTAACATTTCAGTAACTCACTGTAATTAATTACAAACCATGATTGGTTAATGACTTGTCAGCTGCAGCAATTTTCTCTGCTCATGGAATTTTAGAGAATCTGTAGAATGTAGTTTTAAGTTTTTGAATAATTTGTTTTGATATTGAACTAGATAATATTGGTTTTTATTTTACCCTGAATTGCGTTTGTTTTTCTTACATGCATGTAGATCACCAGATTATACAAAAGGAGAGAGCATGTTGAAGTGGAATTTCTTGTAAGCTTACTTGATAAAGAAATTTAACTTGGTTGCCGCTGATCAAGTTTGTTCTTAGTAGTTAATTTGTTTTTATTGATAGATTCTATATATCTTTTACTTGATCTCAACTATAACGTTTCATGTTGTGTTCATTGATGCAACTTCCATACTAGGTTGGCCCTCTGCCCATAGATGATGGGATTGGAAAAGAAGTTGCGACACAAATTAAGACTACCTTGGAAACGCATAGAACGTTCTATACTGATTCCAATGGACGTGATTTTATCAAAAGAGTAAGTTGAATATTTGCCATTCTTTTTGTGCTAATTTTACTCATTGAACCTTTTCCTTTGGTGATAAAAGCATTTATAGCTTAAATCTTTGCTCCAATGATTTTACTTATTTTAAGTAAAATAAGGAATATCATTGGAGCACTTGATTTTGCTAATAGCTTGTTGGAACGCTTTATTTTTCTCTGATAATGATTTTTTATGGAGTGTGTATAGTATTTTCTAGACGTTATCAATACTGTGAAGTCCAAATTGGATATTGAGTTACTTGCAAATGTCTAGTAATGTAAACTTCACGCTCCAAATGTCTAGCCCTAAGCATGAGGGGGTCTGTTAACTAAAGATGCTTAGAGAAATTATGTATAAACAATATGTATCAGGCTACCCTCTCTATTGAGATACTTTTGGGGGGTTAGGGCAGAGCAAGTTTCAACCAATCTCAAACTTCAAATTAACCCAATGTTTTGCCTATTTGCAGATCCGCGATTATAGACCTGATTGGGATCTGGAAGTAAACCAGCCATCTGCGGGAAATTATTATCCAGTAAGTAACTCTAACTCCCTTTTTGTACAACTCTTGTAGTAGATATATTCACGAAGAGAATATTTTTGGATTTGTTAAGTAAAACTAAATTATCTGTTTGAAAATCTTCTAAACGTTAAGGACAAAAAGATATGTTGAAACTGTTAATGTCGAAAAAGAACTAATTATGAGAGGATGTAAAATCCTTTTTATAAAAAAGTTTATGTGAAGCAATAATGTAGAGATATTTTAAGAGTTCACATATCAATGATTAATATGACAAATGTCTTAGCCTAGTTGTTGAGAATGAAGTTGTGATCCTAGTGGTTAGAGGTTCAAGTCCACATATAGGTGGGTTGGGGTGGGGATTTTTCTTTGTATTTAATGTAAATGCACTTGCACAGTTTTTAAAAAAATCTTTATTTTCCTAAAATTGAGCTAAAAGTTAAGTAAAAAATTTTAAAAGGGAGTTAGTTGATTGATAATTTTAAGCAGAGCTATTCTATAGTTTATAATTTATATGCATTTAATTTTTTATGTGTACGTGCCGAGTTAAGTTATAAAAAGTTTTGAATTTTGACTTGATTATTCAATTGAATGTTTGCACTGTTATGCCTTTTGAGCGACATTTTTCTTAACGTAGAAAAATTAATTCTGGAAACATAAAATATCGTTTCAAATATAATGTGATTTAGTTGATTTCTTGTAATTTTGGATCATCGGACCACATTCTCTTAGCTACTTTTATTAGCGTGAGGAAAACAGAAAAACTTATGGGTGTTTTTCCTGCCAGAAATCCTTCCTATGATATTTACTTCTGTAGAAAATTTCTATTTCAGATTAATCTTGGAATTTACACAAAAGATGATAAGAAAGAATTTTCAGTTCTTGTGGATCGACCTCTTGGAGGAGCTAGCTTAGTAGATGGAGAAATAGAGCTGATGCTTCACCGGTATGTCATCACCTCTTTTCGAATTGTCATGACATGGAACAACTGCTGTCACTATCTTGATAATCTTCTTTGGAAAATTCCCTTTATTTGGCTATTAAATATTGAAAAGTAAAACATCACTATGTGGCAGCTAAGAGATGAAGACATGTATTAAAGAGAGATTATACACATGAAACAGAATCTACAAAAACCATAAAATCCATAATTTTCGCTTAAGTTAGATCTGTGTGCTAAACTTGAGTTAGTATGGGGTCTATCTCCTATGAAATTATAGAGAGATCTTATAACAACTTGCGCCAATATTGGTCACTTAAGCCATAGTCTCATTCATTAGGTATCTTGGCTTTTAAATGCATCTACTCTATTTTTTTCTCTCAGTGCTATCCTTTAGTTCCTTCTCTAGTCAATCCTTCTTCTCGGCATTTCCCTCTCTGGATTGAGTTGTTAATGATCTCTCCTATCATTTAATGGCCTTCCTGTGAAATTTAGACTAGACAATTAAAAAAAGTTGTGTATTTCGTATTTTTCAATTTATGCTCATGTGATTTACAAAATAATTTTTTTGAAGACGATTTTGTTGTTTTCGGAACGGTTTACCATTGATCTTCTTTTGTTTGACCAAAATCCGTCCTATCATTTTCAATGTGCATCGTTTCAGATTCATAATATATACTTCTTATACGATATAGGAGACTGTTGCTTGATGATTCTAGAGGTGTTGCAGAGGCTTTAAATGAAACAGTCTGTGTTGGGGATCAATGTGCGGGACTAACAGTAAGCATGCTAACTCACTATGAAATCTAATTGCTGCAATTAGCTATCTTTTCAAAAAAATTCCAAGTTTATAAATAAAAACAGCTTGGTTTTCTTAAAGCGTACTTCACCTCACAGAATAATTTATTATTGAAAAACAAAGAAAAACATCAAGCTCATGTGTTCATATAATCAAAGGTAAATGAATGCTATATTCATCTCTCACTTACTCAATATGACACGGTATATTGCTTGATCTATAAGGTTAAAGTGGCCAAGCCAACATCCTGACAGGTATTCTTTGCAGATACAAGGAAAATATTATTACAGAATTGACCCTGTGGGAGAAGGTGCTAAGTGGCGTCGTTCTTTTGGTCAAGAGATATATTCACCTCTCCTGCTGGCTTTTGCTGAAGAGGTGGATTACAAGTGAACTGGAAAAAGTCCTTTATTTTGTGGATTAAATTTTTAAAAGTGATTTCGTCTTGCAGGATGGAAATAACTGGATGGGTTCTCAAGTAACCTCTTTCTCAGGCATCGACTCTTCATACAGTTTACCTGATAACGTTGCTGTTATAACTCTCGAGGTAATATGGCAAATGACACTATTTTCTGTTCTTGATTGGCATAAAATTGAATTTGTACAAGTGACAGAAAAGGTTTCCACAATGAGTTGCTTGTCTATCTCCTTTTTTGACTTCTAACAGTGGGTTTTTTTTGTACAGGAACTTGATGACGGAAAAGTTCTCCTTCGATTAGCACATTTATATGAGGTTTAAACTCTCCATCTGGATCTTCTTCTACTAAAGTCTCGTCTAAATTACTTGCTCTGCTGTCATCAGAATATAAATTTAGTAAACAACTCCTGAAATACTAATGATCCTTAACTTCTTTAGGAACAAATTAATTGTTTTCCATTAAAATGGGGCTTCTGATAGAGAACAGATATGGAATAACAGAAAAATACCTAAAATAGATTATATTAATGAATAAAAGTCTCAATAGAAGACATTAGAAGAACCAAAACTAAAGAAGACACTAATAGAAATGTAATAAACCCAGAGCCAAGCTCCCACAGGGATGTACCCCTTCCCAACAATGTTGAGACCTAGAATAGAATACCCAAAAAGATGTCCTCTACTCTCCTTTAACTCTCTTTATATATTCCCTAAAACCCTAAACCCATACCTCCTAATCTAATTACTATTTTACCCTTACTCTAACCACATCTCTAACAGCTTCTAAACATCTTTTTTCTAAGTGTTAGAAAACTGCTAATCTCTGGTATCCAGGAAAGTTTTTCCTTGATAAAAGCCGATAAAAAGTTCTATTATCTGCAACACTAACGCAACCTGTCTTGTGTGCTAAAGCACGAATTCTTCAAAGACAGTTATAAGCATGTTGAACATTCGTTCATTTTTTATTTTAGTGATCTGCGTTTTGATGCTCATCTTTGAATGTTAAATTTCGGGATTCCAAAACCATACACAGGTCGGAGAAGATAAAGAGCTTTCGGCTATGACCAGCGTAGAACTGAAGAAGTTGTTTCCTAAGAAGAAGGTATGTTGAAACTGAACCATCAAATTTTATTGGTGTTGATGTTATAATGTTATGTTTATGTGGGTGTGTTCAGATAAGCAAAGTGGTAGAAACGAGCTTATCTGCGAATCAAGAAAGACGGGAAATGGAAAAGAAGAGACTGGTATGGAAAAAAGAAGGGGGGTCAAAAGCAAAAGAAGTGAAAAGAGGGGGAGCAGTTGATCCATCAAAACTAGAAGTGGAACTAGCCCCAATGGAAATCAGGACCTTTGTAATTCAATGGGATCACACGTCACACCATCACCATCACCATGTATTTGATGCCTAAACTTATGTATTGTGAAATTATTAGCTAGCCTGTACCATATCTGTACTTTGTGTCACCTAAGAAACAAAAGCGAGCATTCCCTTTTGTTAAATACGATCTGAAACTAAAATTCAAGGCCTTGTTTGGAAGTAATTCTCCAAGGAAAGAGAAAAGAATTGGATTGTTAGAATTCAATTGATTCTCTCAAAAGAATTTCCTTTTTTGAAGGTCGTCTTAAATGAAATAATTCAATCAAAGTGAATACTATTATGGGAATCAAAGAGTATAACTTAATTATTCGTGCGTTTTCTTTCATACCTCTGTATCCGCTGACATAGTCCTTTTATAATGTTAATAATAATGGAAAGCCCCATTAATGGTTGCAGATTCACTAGCAGTCGGTAACCGTCCTCCTAGGATATCTCCATCATTATAGCATGTTTGACTTGGTCTTAATTCCCTTTGTAACCGTTTACTCGATGATCCATCTCTCTAAAGGCCCTCCAAGAATCTAACTTTACCGTACCTTGAATTGTCTTGGG
>CATIWQ010790960.1:0-23983 GCA_949673415.1 Euphorbia schlechtendalii
AGCCTTGCTTTTCTTGCTTCGCTTTGTCTTTTTGTTTTAAACTTTCTTAATATTGGTGGCCATTGAGTTCGGCTTCTGTGAACTCAATCTTTTTATAAATGAAATGACATTTTCTTGTTCATGGTTTTTGTTTGTTGATTAATTTGACAATGTGCTCCATATTTCCTTACCACTGTTGCGTGCCAATGTGTGCTTTACTTTTCTTATAACTTGCTTTCGTTACAAAGTATGGTAGGACCGAGAGGATCTCGCTGATCTGACCCTGCGAGCTATTTGTTTTGCTTTTATTTCAAAGCGAGAGAGCACCGAGGGGATCTCGGTGATCTGACCCTGCGAGCTGAGTTGCTTTAATTTCAAAGGGTGGGAGCGCCGAGGGGATCTCGCTGATCTGACCCTGCGGGCTGAGTTTCTTTTAACTTCAAAGCATGGAGCGCCGAGGGGATCTTGCTGATCTGACCCTGCGAGCTGAGTTGCTTTAATTTCAAAGCGTGGGAGCGCCGAGGGGATCTCGCTGATCTGATCCTGCGGGCTGAGTTGCTTTAATTTCAAAGCGTGGGAGCGCCGAGGGGATCTCGTTAATCTGACCCTGCGGGCTGAGTTGCTTTAATTTCAAAGCGTGGGAGCGCCGAGGGTATCTCGCTAATCTGACCCTGCAGGCTTTTTTATGGTCCTTTGTTTATTCGAAAGGAAGAACTTCATAGGAAGTCATATTTATATGATCTTGAAACCTTATAAGATACAGTTTAATGAAATGAATATACAAAATGTTATCCAAGAGATAAATATACAAAACGTTCTGTCATGCTCCTGGGTAAAATTTTCGAAGGGATGTTGCGTTCCATGTGCGGAGTAGGACTTTTCCTCGAATGGTGGTCAACTTGTACGCGCTGCCTCCTATTCATTTTTTTACTCTGAACGGGCCTTCCCATTTGATGTCGAGTTTTCCTAGCCCTTCCCGAGCTTGCGAATCCTTAGAGTTCCGGAGGACTAGCTCACCCTCTTGGAAGGTCCGAGGTTTAATCTTCTTATCACGGATGAGGGCTATGCGCCGTTTGTATTCCGTCATGCGAATAAGAGCTTGTTCCCGCCTTTCTTCCAACGAATCTAAGTTGTTCCTCAACAGGTCATCATTTGAAGCTCCTTCAATGTAATTCGCCACCCTTGAGCTAGGTGCTCCGATGTCAACTGGAACCATTGCTTCCGTTCCATAAGTGAGAAGAAAGGGCGGCTCCCCTGTCACCTTTTGGGATGTGGTTCTGTAAGACCAAAGGACGTTGCTCAACTCCTCAAATCACGCCGAACCATGTTCTTGAACTCTTGTTTTGATTCCTTCCAAGATGGTCCGGTTGGTCACCTCCATCATGCCATTTGTTTGAGGGTGGGAGACGCCGGAGAAGCGGAGTTGTACTTTCAGCCTGCGACAGAAACATTTGAACGCATGGCAGTTGAACTACGTTTCGTTGTCTGCTATGATTGTATGAGGGATGCCGAAGCGCGATATAATGTTCTTGGTGAAGAAGGAAGTGACTTGCTTCGGCGTAATGGCTGATAGAGGCTCAGCCTCTACCCATTTGGTAAAATGATCGATGGCCACGATAATCTAGCACTTCTGTTGCTTCGCTCTTGGTAAGGGCCCTACTAGATCCACTCCCCAGAGGACGAAGGGCCATGCAGCTTGTATTATAGCCCTCGGCCCAGTTGGTGCCGATGTTATCTTAGCAAAGGCCTGGCAAGCTTCACAAGATTGAACCATTCGCTTAGCGTCCAGCTCCATAGTTGGCCAGTAGAAGCCTTGCAGCTTCGCCCTTCGAACCATCACATCCTTCTTCTCATGTGCACCACAGAGGCCCCTGTGAACTTCACACAGTATATAATTGGCATTGACTAGGTCTACGCACTTCAGCCACGGGTGAATTATCGATTTACGGTACAGTTGCCCACCGATAATTGCGTAGCGAAAGGACTTTCTTACTATTTTTTGAGCCTGGCTTGCATCCGCGGGTAGCTCGTTGTGCTCCAAATATTTGCTGATGGGGGTGAACCATTCATCCTCTTTCACCGTCTGTAGTACCTCGACCATCTATATGCTGGGAGCATTTATCCGCAGAGGGATGCATGGGAGTAGGTTTTCCTGCTCTTCTCTTGAGGCCCCCTTTGCCAATCTATCGGCTTCGGCATTCAGTGCCCTGGGAATCTGTTCAATGGTCATTTCAATTCCTTCCATTTGTATACTTTTAATGAGGGCTATGATTCGGTTAAGATATTATCGCATGGATTCATTCTTAGCTTTGTACTCTCCACCGAATTGCTTGACCACAAGGCCTGAATCGATGAATATTCTAACGTTGTCCAGTTTGATAGCTTGGATGATCTCTAATATCAGCGCTTCATACTCTGCCACGTTGTTGGAGGCTTTGAATTCAAGTCTTGCTGCCTGCCGAATCATTATCCCCTTCGGGCCTTAGATGTATATACCGATGCCTGCTGCTGTGCTATTAGAACTGCCGTCTATGAACATGTTCCAGGCTACTCTTGGTAGTTCTTTCCGAGGCAGAGCTTCTTGCACAAAGTCTGCTAATGCTTGTGCCTTCATTGCTGTCCTTGGTTCAAAGCGAACATCAAACTCAACGAGCTTGAGGGACCATTCGGCGAGGCGCCCTGAAGTTTCCTGTCGTTGGAGTGCTTTCTTATGTGGTAGATCGGTTCGCACTATAATCGTATGGGCTTGGAAATAATGGCACCACTTTTGGGAGGATATTATCAGGGTGAATGCCAGCTTCTCCATGCGGTTGTAATTAACTTCGACGCCCTTCAAAACGCAGCTACCATAATAAACAGGGAATTGATCCGCCTTTTCTTCTCTAATGAGCACCATTCCTAGTGCTTCCTCCGAAGCACTGAGGTATAGGTACAGCGGTGTGCTGGTTACAGGATGGCTCAGTAAAGGCAGAGAGACCAGAAAGGATTTGATCTCAGTGTGCTGGTTAAAGCATTGAGTTTGCCGTTGAGGCGTTGCACTTCTTTGATGTTTCGGGGTTCTTGTAGCTGGAGTACTGCTTCTATTTTATCAAGGTTGGCCCCTATTCCCCTCTGCGAGACTAAGTACCTCAAAAATTTCCCTCCCGTGACGCCGAAGGTGCACTTTTTTGGGTTCAGTTTTAGCTCGTATTATTCTAGCAAAGTTAGCACTCCGGCTATATCGGCAGCGTGGTCCTCCTCGGCTTTACTCTTGATTATCATGTCATCCACATACAACTCCACTTCCTTTCCTATCATATCACCGAATATTGCATTGACCATTCTTTGATAGGTAGCTCCAGCATTTTTGAGACTGAAGGGCATGACATTGTAATAGTATATCCCCTCATGGGTGATGAAAGAGGTCTTTTCCTTGTCCTCCTCGGCCATTGGTATTTGGTGGTATCCTGAGGCTGCGTCTAGCATGGAATAAATGGCGTAGCCTGCTGTGGAGTCTACCAACATGTCTATGCTTGGGAGAGGGTAGCTGTCCTTGGGGCACGCTTTATTTAGGTCTGTGAAATCCAAGCACATTCGGAACTTACCGTTTGGCTTCTTGACTAACACCACGTTAGCAATCCAATCCGGGTAATGAACTACCTTGATATGTTCGGTCTCTAATAAACGAGAGATCTCCTCTTCGATGGCTCTCTGTCTTTCAGGCACGTGGTTCCTCCGCTTTTACTTTACTAGCCTTGCTTGGGGGAGGACATTTAATCTATGCTCGATGATATCCGGGCTAACCCCTTTTAGATCTACCGGGGTCCATGCAAAATCCTGGACCTTTTCACGTAATACCGTCAAGATCTCTCCCTTGGTCTTATTCGTCAATCCTCCCGACATGCGGACATCTTTCCCCTCCTCCAATGTGACTGTTACCATTACATCCGCAGGTTCAGCAGTTGTTTCTTGATCAGGTTTATCTACTGACAAGGGCTCGGCTTTTAGGGACATTAAATATGTCTCCTGGGTAGCCTGCTGGTTTCCTCGGGCGGTGGCCACCCCTTGATGTGTGGGTATCTGTAACATGAGGTACCTGAGATTAATGACTCCCTCAGATCCAATGATAAGTGGGCATCCCAGGATTATGTTGTAAGCTAACGGGATGTCTACAATCAAGAACTCGGCTCGAGTCTTCCACTTGGGATTACCATCCCCCAATGCAATGGACAAGTTCGCCGAACCGCATACCCAAGTAGTATGGCCGCCGAGGCCAATGAGTGGTGCTTGATGTATGGCGAGATGGTTGGGGTTTCCTCCCACAGCTTCGTAATCTCTTCTAGTCATCACGTTGACTAAGCTTCCCGTATCTACCAGTGTACGGCGTACTTGGTATCCTTCCACCATCATTTCTATTACCAACGCGTCATTGTGGGGCGAAGGCTTTCTTTCTTGGGCGAAGGAGTAACATGTCTCGCTTCCCCTATTCATTTTGTCGTAGTCGAACGTGTTCCTTTTCCTCTTTTTCTGGATGGTCCCGCCGGATATCACATGTATTATTCCTCGGGGGGGAGGGTCTTCAGCATTTTATCATCACCGATGACTCGTCTTGGCTTTGGGGTGAGGAGGCGGATAGTCTGGCCTTTCATCTAGGCGAGGCGATTGATAACCTTGTTCTTCATCTCAACGTGGCGGTTGATAACCTCGTTCTTCATCTCGGCGAGGTGGTTGATAGCCTCGTCCTTCATCTCGGTGAAGCGATTGATAGCCTCGCTCGGCACCATGGCGAGGTGGTTGATAGCCTCGCTCAGGGCAATACCCACCTCCTTCCTCATGCCGTTCTTCTCTTGGTGGGGGAGGGAGAAAACGGTTTAGTCGGCCCTCCGCGGCTTTCTTGTTCAACTCCCGAGCCAACTCTCTACATTCTTCAGTATCGTGTCCCTCGCTTTTATGGAATTCGCAATACGTTCCCGGCTTTCCTTTATGCTTCATTCGAGGGGGGTATCGAATGTCTTCCCCATTCTTCTCGATCCACATTAATACCTCCTTCCTTTTGAAGCTGAAGGGAAGAGAGTCTGCTTCTTGCCTTGTCAATTCTGGCCGATACGCCTGGCGACCTGCTGAGTCTCGCTTTCCATAATCCCGCCGTTTGGCAGGTTCCTCCCTCACCGCGGCCTCGATTTGTTTCGTGTTTCTTTTATGGGTTTCCCATTACACCCACTTCCTGGCTTTTTGCATCAGCACGGCCAACGTGGTAGGTCTCTCGGTTGAAATATCCTTTGTTAGGTCAGCACTTCGGCAGTTCCTCGCCATTGCTTCGGAAGTTACATCTATGTTGCAATCTCTAATTTCCAATGCCACTTTCTAGAACCTTTCTATGAATTCGGCCAGGGTTTCCTCCGTTCTTTGCCGAACCATTTGTAAATCTTAGACTGTCCGACTTGGGGGAATGGAGGTGACGAAGTACAGGGCGAAGCTTCTGGCCATCATGTCAAAGCTTATCACGGACCCAGGCTTTAGACTCTCGAGCTAGTGGGTTGCTGGTGCCACGAGGGTGGTAGGGAATAACTTGTATTGCATGGCATCCGTAGCATCGGTCGCTTCCATAACTTGACAGAAATAGCGGATATATACTGTGGGGTCTCCTATCCCGAAATATTCTCGCAGGCACGGCTGCTTGAACCCCTTCGAGAATCTTTCTGCACGTATATGAGCGCTGAAAGGTGACGCTGTCTCCACGATATCAGGTATGCCTGCTTTTATTCCCCTCTCTACTAGGAGCTCCCCTACCCTTTTGCCTATGACAGCCTCCAACTCCTCCTGAATCGGCTGATGTTTCTGGGGAACCTTGCGTCTAGATTCCGCCGGACTCCCTTTGCTAATTAAGGGTTCTTTAGAATGTGCCTTGTTCGCCAAGTCTTTTCCCTTTCCTTGAGATTTTCTTTCCAACTCATCTTCTAGCTTGGTAGACTTGGTTTTTACTTTTTCCTTGGCCATTGAAGCTCCTTCCCTTTCCGGTGTTTTGAGGCGACGGTACATGTACCGTGAGCGGTCCTGCCTAGTCTCGGATGGGGAACTTTGCAGTGTGTGCCGCGTTTCCGATTCATTTATTTGCCTTTCTTGGCAGAGCTTTCTAAGCACTTCTTGTTCCTCCTTTCATGAATGCAAGATTTCATTCATCATGCTCTGCATAAGGGCCATAGCCGCATTTTGTTGCTCGTTCTGCTTGATAAGCATGGCCGTCATATCTTGCTTTTCCGCTTTCCGTCTTCTTTTCTCGCTTGTCCTTGGTCTCGAGGAGCTGGGTGTTTCTGTCTGCGTTGGAGGAACATCGGTGACCATTTTCGCTCTTCCCACTTTGTCTCTGGGCTTCAGAGTTTCCAGGAGCATGGCATTTCTTGGGGGTGGAGATTTCATCGGCCTATTTGGGGGAGTATTCATCATCCAGGTGCTGCTCCACGCTCACCGCACCAATTTGATGTCCTTCAAAAGTGATCTTCAGGTCTTTGAGTCTTCACAGGTCCTGCAAAACAAGTCTTTAGCCGGAAATGTTTCCTGCAAAGACCATCCGACGATCTAGTTAGGGGACTGAGAAGGGTAATCTTAGTGTAAAAAATAATAATCATCCCCCTTACAGTGGGAGATTGTCTTGCTATTTATAGGATTGTATGTAATGATGAGTTGTGGGTCACATTTGCAAGAGGTGCAGGTGCGGCAAGCCGCTTGAAGGTCTTGTCCGCCGTTGGGCATTAAATGACTCGTCTCTGTCATTCAGTATTGCATTTAATGCGACAGAGGAGAGATAAGGAGTGCGCTGGTGTCGGTATGGCATCTGAGGATGGTGTCTCAGCTTACACGTGGTGGGTAACGTCGAAGGCCTTTAGTATGCTATACTTTGCCTCGGCTTGATGTTATGCTGATGGTGTATCGGTGCGTGTTCACGCTGAGGTATACTTTTGTTTCTAACTCAAGATGTAGTTGTTTGGGTTTTTTAACGGGCATTAAGGCCTTAAATGGGCCTTGAGATCTTTAATGGACCTTGATATCAGATGTCATAAAATCCGAGTCATATTAAGAGCAAAGTGAGTTTCATTTAATATAAACGTAATTAAAATTTTTGATATGATTCAACTTATTCCAACTCAATTTCAAATTTATGTTATGTTTTTTACCATTACTTCATCTCATTATCTTCATTTAATTTGCTTTCTTTGTAAAAAAAATGAATACAACTTTCCCATGTAAATGTGTATCAATATAAACATCCTTTCCTATTACTCCACTTCGATGCGCAGAGGGAAGCCATTGGCTCTGTGGATGTTGATTACTTGAGTGAGGTGTTGGAAAAATTATTGTTATATTATTTAAAAAGAAGGTAAATAAATTTTTACAAATTTACTTGTAAATTATTTGTGATATGTTTGATGATAAATTTCAGAGCAATGAATTTTCATGGTATTTGTGAACTTCATTCTTGAGTTTTATTCAGAAAAAAAAACTCAAGGCCTTATATTTTAATGAGTTTTGTTCTTTCTTATAGGGTTGCTGTTGAAGTTTTTATTAGAGGACTTTATTTTATAAATATAAATATATTTATATTAATTTTAATTTTAATTTGTTTTTTATTTGTATGTAATCGCCATTTACTAAACTATTTATTGTCAGGTTTAATGCTAATCAATTTGAGGTTCTGATTTCAAATTAAAACTTGGAAGTTACCGACTGTATTTGGCATGTGTTTGCATAACCGTGTGTTTAATTGTTTTTATTTAGACTTTCAATGTCTTGAAAGACCTAGTTTTTATTTGCCTCTAGAAACTTGTCTTTGTCTTTTTTTTTTTTTTCAGGTGCGGAACTATTGGCAAATTCTATTATATGTTGCAATATTTATTTCTCTCACTTTCTTAGTTTATTCTTGTTTTTTGGATACGATATTAAATTCCTGTTCCTATTACTACTTTCAAATCAAGGGTGAAGAAGTTATTTAATTCTGAGAGGAAGTACCAAGTATCCTTTAAGACGGTGCCTAGTATGACTCAACTTAATGGTGTTCAAGTTTCCTTAACTTGCTTTATTTTTTATATTACAATGTATTTTTACACATTTTTTATTGATTATATTTATTATTTGGTTGAATGTTGGACTAAGAAATTTCATAAGATGGATTTTTTAATTTTGTTGACACATCCATTTTCAAGAGACGCAAACGGGATTGAAGATATTTTATCTATATTTTTATTTCTGTCATTGTTTTTCCAACATGAGGGATTTGGAGTTTATTTTTTTTCCCCTTAGTTAATTTTTACTTTTCATTTTAACTCTTGGCACTAGTCTGGTGGCTGGAATTTTTGGGAACTAGGCGAGGACTATAGTATGTGTATATATTATATAAAATTATAATTTAAGATAAAATAAAATAAAAAAAATCATAATATATCTGATAATGGTCACACAATAAAAGTATTCACTATAAATAAATTATTTTAAATATTTTATATATCTTGATTAAAATATATTAAATTTTTTATTTTTGTGATTTAAATCAGATTGTTTCTCGGTTGGAGATCAAAACAAAACTTTTATAATGAATCTACTATAATGTATAATAGTTTTATAAAATGAGTTCATATAAAATTCAATTATCATTATTTTAAAAATGCATCTTAACAAGGCCTAAGAAAAATCGGCTTATGCAATAATAAATCAGTTTAGACAATGTGTAAGTGGCAATAAATCAACTAAATCGATCAAGTATCCGGTAATAAAAAGAGAATTTTATAATAGTGATCCTATAACTGACATGAACGTGTCATTAAGAAAATGACTGTGTAAGAAACAGACAGAAAACAAGGACTGGTAAGATAGTGATTATATCATGGAGATATAATAGATAAACGAGCTATAGCACATACCCAGATACAAGGTTTGGCAAGTTTTCTTTTTTTTTTTTTTGTTCACTTTTTAGATAATTCTTTCAATTAATAGCTCCATTTACTTTTGTGATTCTACTCAATCGAATCATTTAAACCAATAGAAAAATTTATTATATTATTAAAAAAATTAATCCGTCCTTTTCATTTTTATACTAAAAATTTAAATACTTACTTATAATTTCATCAATACATAACTTATCACCTCATTAATTAAAAAATTTATTAAAAACATATTATTATTTTACAAGTAAAAACTAATGAAAATGAATAATGAATAATGTACATGTAGGAGTAATATATATGGAGTTTTTCTACAATTGACTTTATTTGTTTACTTTGCCGCGGGTTTATAAATATTATTTCCTCTATTTATTAAATATTGACGTTTTAGAGAGATTTTAATTTCTTTTTTTTATTATCATTTTGTATCATCAAAGTGTTTTTTTTTCTAAATTTTTCATCCATACCCTTATTAATTTGTTCAACTTTCAAGATGAGTCATATTCCAAATTCCAACAAAAAAAATATGAAAAAATTCCTAACACTAGCATATATATATATATATATATAGATGACAATCAATTGATTGTTTTATTAGACCAAGAGTCATAATGGAATTATATATATATATAGATGGCAATCAATTGATTGTTTTACGAGTCCAAGAGTCATAATGGAATTTTCACAAGCCATGCATGTGAATTCAAAATCCCATGTGTGGTCATTGTTCTATCCGTTTTCCTATAACATTGACAGTGTCAACTTGATCTACCAAATGTTACGATTACACTTAATAAAAATAGTTAATACAAAATAAACAAATGCTGCATAAAATGCAAAAGAAATGGCAGCATATTTTGTCATTCATTTTTCACCCCAGGTCACCAACCAGTGGAAGAGTCGAAGGCAGAGTAGAAACGACCACTTTTGTGAAATATTGCTCTAAATTTAAATGGATTCCTTTAAATTTTTTTAATATAAAAAAAGTGTACCAGCTTGCTATGAGGAAAAATATATAAATTACGTACGATTGACATTATTAATTACCTAAAATTGTTATATTATAAACAAGTTAAAATAAATAATTTGAGAGTTCAGATCTAATTTTGTTTTGTTGAATTGAATTTCATCCGTGACATAATTAATTAGGAGGATGCAAAACGTGTTTATTGAATAGAGAAGTACCATGTGCCATACTTCTAGCACCAGGGTTGAGACATTAAATATGTCATAAAAACAACACATATACCAATTCCTTTTGGTTAATATGTAGTCGTGTGTAGCAACTATAATCTCCCTTGATTTATTTTAACGACTATTTATATTTGTTGACTTAGTCATTATTAATATTTCCTCTGATGTCGAAAAATTCTCATTTTAGTTAATATTTCATTTTTTCTTTTATT
The DNA here is from genome assembly GCA_949673415.1 of Euphorbia schlechtendalii. Lineage (NCBI taxonomy): Eukaryota > Viridiplantae > Streptophyta > Magnoliopsida > Malpighiales > Euphorbiaceae > Euphorbia > Euphorbia schlechtendalii. The sequence continues at coordinate 10,298 of CATIWQ010790960.1, forward strand.
TGTCATTCTCACATATCAATGCAACATTCAAATTTTTTTACTAATTTACCCTTGTATTAATTAGGAAAGAAATTAAGTATAAAATGAAATTATAAAGTTATAATTAAGAATAGAGAATTTTATGATAAAGTAAAAGGGGTAAATTAATCATTTTAATAGAGCTATAAATGTTTTATTAATCTTGATAAAAAATCCTAAAACGATGATCATTGGGCACCGGAGGGAGTAACTATTTAATTAATACTACCCTTTGTTATTGTTGTTAGCATTTTCAAACCCGGACCGATTATCGAATCAGTGGAGGAAGATAGTCATCGATTTAAAATTCAACTGTATTAATTCATTGATTGAGCCGAATTTTCTTATACATATCAAAATATCAATACTTTTTAATAATTTAAATTAAACTTGTAATTTTAGTTATGCTGCAACAGTGGTTAATAATTTTTTTATTCAAAATTCATACTTTAAATACAAATAAAAAATAATAATAGATGACCAACATAATATAGTAAAAGAAGTGGTAACCGAATTATGTTCAGATTAAACATATTTTACAGTTTTGATTAAAAAAAGACTACAAATTTATTTTATAGTCTTCGACAATTATGCATTTAGCATTTTAACACACAATATTAAATAAATCATACACATTTAATATACTTTATTTGCAATTAATTTAACGCTAAATGTTAAATATTTCAGTTTATACAATATTTAAATAAATAATTGAATAAGTCTATGAAGTACATTGAATAAAAAATTATTTTGTTTAATTTTTTTAAAAAAATATTTTCATACAAAATAATTAAAATTTAAAGTTATACTTTATAAATCAGAAGAAATTATCGAATGAACTGGGATTGTTAGTTCAATTGGTAGATCATATGGAATGAAAAGAGATATTGGGTTTAAATCCTATCTCAAACAAAATTTTTTTTTTTTTAAATAGTGAAGTCGTTGAACACTAATGGATGAAAACTGTCAGGTTTACAGTCGAATTGATCGGTTTAATCAATCAATGACAGGTAGTTGATCATTTGCAAAACTGTCTTAAACTAGACTGACCAACCATCGATTTTCAGTCAAACTCAGTTCGATCTTGTTTTCAAAACCATGGTTGTTAGTATTTGTTAATTCTGTAGATTTTTTTCAATGATTAGTCATGATTTAGTGTTTATTGTAATACTCATGTATGTTTTTTTATTAATTTTAATGGTTTAATGAATTGAGGTGTCCTAAGTTATCTCAAAATACATGATGTCCTTGAATTTTTAAAGTGATCTCGTAGTTATCTCAACTTTCAAAAAGTGCAATTCTTTGAACCCTAAACGTTACGTGTCAACTTTTGACTGAATAGTGATTCAGAAAAATGACATCTTTAAAAAATTAAAAACAACTAAAAGTTGACATGTGAGATCAGTGAGCAAAATAGTGCATTTTTTTAAAATTGAGGTAGCTACGAAGTTACTTTAAAAGTTTAGGAGAAAACTGTTAATCCTAAATAAATTTTTTGAAATAACTTGAGACACATCATAATACATTCAACCAGTTTTATATAAGAAACAATGTAAAAGTGGCTTTTATTTCAAGATATAAGTTAACGCAATGTGATACAGCTCAACTACGGGGAAAAAGAGTGTTTGCTTGAAAACAACTAAAATTTTCACACAACAAAGTACTGTACTCTTCAAAAAAAAAATTTGTATATCATGAATTTGTTTTAGAAACTACTATATTCATTTTCAAACTGTAATTGAATCATCAAAATCAATGAAATATTTAATTGCAAAATTACTTTCTCCTATGTTAAAATATTATCATTTTACTAAACTATCTATTTTCTCTTTTATTTGTCGTTTTAGGATATCAATGCAAAATTTAATATTTTTTTCTTAATTTATATTTGTATTAATTGGGAAAGAGATTAAATATAATTGAAGTTATAAGGTAGCAATTAAAAAGAATAAAAAAATTATATTAAAAAAAGAATAAATTAATTATTTTAATAATATAATACTCCTAGAATGATGAGATGGTAAAATGATTATTTTATCATTTACTTTTTATGTAAAAAAATTTCTTCTTAATTACTACTCATAGTAAATTATTTCTCTCCTAATTATTACAATCACAAATTGAAAAAATAAAATGAAAATGTATGGATTTTCTAAAAACTAAGAGTAATAAAAAAATTTATCAATTACTTTTTAAAGAAGTTTGCATATTCTTTTCTTACCGGTACTTAAAAAATGGGTAGAGTAGTCTTTTGGAGTGGAAAAAGCGACGTAAAAACCATATTCCAAATGTCTATATAGTCTAAATGCTTATAATAAATATATATTCCATTCCATCCCCACTCATGTTCATGCCCTCTTTTACCATTCCTTTATTTTTATTATTATTGCTATTGTTAGTCTTTTTGTTAAGGCATTCTCTTTTTCTTCTCATTTTCAATTTAGATGATTTAACAATTTTCGATGGTTAGGTAGGATTGGCACTATTCATTGTAGGTATTTTGTATTCAAAATTGAGGGTAACTCGATTGAAACACCTCTCAAATATAAATGTAGGACATCATATACTCGAACTCGACATTTTCAACATTCAGATTTATAAAAAAAATTTGAAACAATTATTTAATATTGGAAAACGATATACTATTGTTAAAAAATTTGTCAAACCTTGAGAAATAATACAATGTGCAAACGCACTTTATCTCTCTTTTTTATATATATACTAGTATCGTCATTATTTTGAACTAAAACCAATATAAGAAATATCCTTTTTCCGTCCTACTAGAGTCTAGACTAAGAAAATGGTGCATTCTTCCTCTTTCTCTCCTCCCCTTTCCCTTCCAATCTTTCATCTTCTATTCTATCTTCATTCTCAATTCTGCTTCTCTTAATTCTACTTTTACATTCCAACAATCTCTTACCCATTCATCCATTATTATGGGTGCTGCCTTTTCTGATTTTTCCGCTGATGCTAACGGATCTTCTTCTCCTCCTCCATCTAGTGCCAGCCTTAATGACTTGCCGGAGAGTTGTGTTTCTTCAATTCTAGCATACTTGGATCCGCCGGAGATTTGTAAACTAGCCGGGTTGAACCGGACTTTTCATGGAGCTTCTTTATCTGATTTATTGTGGGAAACTAAACTTCCTTCAAATTATAATTTTCTTGTTCAAAAAGTATTGCAAGAAAATAATCCTCTGGTTTTGAGCAAGAAACAGATATATTCAAGATTATGTCAACCAAATTATTTCGACGACGGAACCAAGGTAATTAATAAATTAAAAAATCTTTCTTGTTTTCTTTTTAATTTCTTTAATAAGATTGGTTTACAATTTATAAATAAATAAATTGAGCAGCAGATATGGTTGGATAAGAGAAGTGGAAAGATATGTGTTTGTGTTTCTTATAAAGCAATGAGAATTACCGGAATAGATGATCGGAGATATTGGAATCATATTTCATCTGAGGAGTCCAGGTATTTTACTTGATTAATTAATTGGATTTTATTTTATTTTATTTTATTTTTTTGTTGAATTGGATTAAAGCTGATGAGAAAGTGGTAAAATTTATATTTGTTAGTTAGGTCTTTTTCTTGTCAAAAAATATAAAGTGGTATACGTATATCCAAAGAGAAAATGACTTTATAATTAATTATATGCGTATGTTTAAATGGTACTCCTATAATATTATCGAATTAATTATAGAAAATGAAAGTTTTGTTATGATTGGTTATGTTTTTGTTGGTCTGAGTTTGGTTGATGTTAGGATTTTGTTATTATTGGAAATTGATTCCGACTGTCAATTTAATTTCAGTTGCCAAATCCGTTTTAACGTTATTACATGTATTTGTAAATAAGTACCATATCACTAACATGTGATTCCAACATTGTCTTTTGGCTTTACAGATATGCTTTTCTGCATTAACTCATTCAATTGCTAAAAAAGTCGATTGAGGTCCGTTTGGGTATAGTTTTATATAGGACATATATACATATTAATGAGTTCACTTTTTTTATAATAAGTAAATAATTGAAATGTGTTCTTAAAATTATAAACTGTATAAATAAAATTATATAGGATGGGAATGACAAGAAAATCAAAGTTGTTCCTATTTGAATTTAATTGGAACAATGAAGTGCATTAAGTTTTCAACCAGAAAAAAAGGATGGGGCACCCACAACTTGTTTATGGCTCTAAGAAATAAGACAAGAAATAATTTTCAATGTGTAACTAATAGCTTGATTCTTCGTTTGTGTATTCAATAATTTTATCATGAAATTGGGAAATAGTTGCCTACTTCATTAATGATAAAAGAATGATTAACGAAACAAGAAATCTAGAATAATTTTTTTCAAATAGAAAATTTTATCTAAGTTAAAATTAATATATATATTTTTTTATTATTTTATTCGATAACTTGTGTCCCTCCCTTTTTAAATAATTGTCATTTTAAAATTCTTTCTCAATACTAATATCACATTAATTAGGATGATAAAAATACTTATTTATCCTTATAATTTTTGTTCATTTGAAAGTTAATTGGATACTTTATTCTTTTTATCATTTTCAATGTACATTAAATAAGGGTAAAATTGATAAAATGTGTATTGAAATCCTAAAATGAAACTTATTTAAAAAAATTTCAAAATCTTAGAAAGGCAATTATTAAAAAAAGGGAGGTAGTTGTTGTAAACAATCCAATCCTATCAACAAATGAATGAAAAGGAGTGCGCCAAAAAAATTCCCCTCTCAAAATCAAAACGAAATTTTTATATTTTATTTTTTATTTTAATTAATTTTCTAACATGAAATATGACCAAGTAAATTAAAGTATATATGTATGCATCTCTCTGTCTTTAAGTATACAAAACATAACCCACGGAAAAGTGTTACATCAATTACAAAGTACCTTATAAAATATACATGTGACATTTAATTTAGGACATTGATTTTTCAATTATCTATTAGTATAAAGTCAGCAAAAAAAACCTCGAGTTTACAAAGAAAAATATATTTGAATCTATGCATAAACTAAATTCATTCAATACATGTGATAGCATTTTTATATTTAAGAAGGCTTACTTACAAAAAATTTCATCAATATGCATATCACTAGGCACCAAAATTCAATTATAATTTAACTGTCATGTACAAACAGTCGTAACTTTACGAGCAATTTGCAGGTTCAAAACGATAGCGTATCTGCAACAAATATGGTGGTTTGAAGTAAAAGGGGAAATAGAAATGGAATTTCCAAGAGACACATACTGCGTCGTTTTCAGACTCCAATTGGGCAAACCTTGTAAAAGATATGGCAGAAGATCTTACAACGTTGATCAAGTCCATGGTTGGAACAATAAACCAGTCCGGTTCCAGTTATCCACATCCAACGGTCACAATGCTTCTTCAGACCACTACTTCCATGAACATGGGAGCTGGGTTTATTACAGTGTAGGAAATTTCAGTGTACACAAACCCAATTCCAATATTAAGATATTGTTTTCTATGACCCAGATTGATTGTACTCATACTAAAGGTGGTGTTTGCCTTGATTCTTTGCTCATTTGTCCTTGTGATTTGAGGGATCAATTCCTTCTTTTTTAAACCCATTTTTTATATTTGTATACATTTCATTAATGTAAATTATTTAATAATGGGTATATTTTTATAATTTATATGCATTATCGAAGCTATGTACTGTGTATACTGTAACAAAGTGAAATCAATAATATGTATGGCATTATTCATGTTCTTTGTACATGAATTATTTTCCCAACAAAATGAATTTACTTTTGGACTTGGCCTCCAATGATTTTTTCAAAACATAAAAAGATTTCATTGTTTGCACACATATACATAGATAGGTGCTCGATTTGAGAGGTTCTAGGTAAAATAATATAAAAATTACAAAAATGTGAATCTTCGGTAATTTCTTTTGAGAAAATCAACGAAAATCAAGACATGAACGTATAATCTTTTCATAATTTTTAATGAGTGTCTTACCGATTGAGCCAACAATAATTAATATTCATTTTTATCTTTTTAACATTAAATATCAAAAGTAGATATTTGGGCTCCTTACGACTATGGGACTTGGGCAATCTCATTTATGGACCGGACATGTATACATAACTTCTCAACTAATTCACAAGTTTTAATAAAACTTAAATCCAATTACATATTTTTATCATTTGACTGAGGTATGCAATTTATATGATAATTCATACTTATCTTGAAAGCTGTACAAATTAAAAATGATAGATATGAAATAGTTGAACAAAAAATAACTAAAAAGTTGAAAAAACAAATAGATCCATGTACAACAAAATAATAAAAAAAAATCATATATATCTAGATGGAGGAAGTATGAATATATGTATATATGTTTATTTAATTTTGGTTACCTAACCACTGAGATATCATTAATCAACGATTTAATAAATTAATACCACGGAGTAGTAAGTTGTTTTATATCTTTCTTACATTTTGTGATTTTGCTAAAATGAGAATCATTTATCATTAATCATAGGAGTAGTAAAAAAGAAACACATTTTTTCTGTTTAAAACTATGTAAACTATTTAGTGCGTTATTTGTGTTTCCGCTGTTAAATTTTTTTTCAAAAAAATGTATTGATGTTGCTCTTCTATCCATATTTTGAATAATATCTAAATTACAAATTAACACATTTAGTTGTGAAGCTTTGTATGCATGCAACATAACTATAGAAATATAGTTATTCTTCAATAAATATACTGAGAAGAAATTTTAAATCTTTTTTAACACTCGAATTGAAAAATTCATTTTTAAGTGAAATGAATTATAAAAACATATATAAGAAAATTATTAAAACCTTATTTCTAAGTTTCAAACACAAACAAAATGTGCCGACCGGCGTTTGATTGATTTAATATTTATAATAAAAAAAAAAAATGTTAAATGCATCATTACTCCTCTTAACTGGGTTTTAAAAGTTGGATGTCATCTTCAACTTTCAAAAGGACCAGTTACCCCCTTAACTTAGCAAAATTACACCAATTTATCCCTCAATACCACGTGTCAACTTCTGATTGACAGAAAAAAATCAGAAAAATGACATTTTTGAAAAGTTAAACCAACCAGATTCTGACACGTGACGTTGAGGGATTGAGTGGTTTACTTTTACCAAGTTGAAGGGGATGTCTGATTCATTTACAAGTTAGAGATGGTATCCGATTATTGAAACCAAGTTAAGGGGGTAATGATGGATTTGATCATAAAAAAAAACGAAAGAAAACTCAAAATTTCAATATATTATAAATAAACCATCAATTTGGAAATAACTACAATAGACACAATGGGGTCCAATAAATACTTTTATTAAAAAAACTCAAAATGGGGCAGGCAATGATGGAAGAAAGTGATAGCCAATTGAAAGGGAAATCGTCCTTATCTTTTGAAGGCCCAAAAGAGTCCTTTGGCCCATACGGCCCCCACAAAGATCGGCCCTATATATAAAATTTCATAAATGTCAAAAAATGAAATGAATAAGAGTTATGTTAGTAGTAAAATCAGATACATAATAAACAATAAATTTCATGGTTAGAATTCATTATATCATGTACATAGCTATAGATAGCTCTAATCCATTATCGATTTATAAGTAAATTGTACGATTGCCTACTTCAGAAAAATGGTAATTATTTTGGAAAAAATTGTATCTTTTCATCAATCGTTAGTACAAGAAATTAATAATAAGCTAATCTGAAATGAGTGACATGATTCAGAAAGTTAGTATTTTTTTTACTTTTTTTGTGAATTATAATTTCTAATCAGGCTGCCACCAATAAAATTGATACCTTACCAAATTCTAATTAAATGTATACAAAAAAGGCAATATGTCAACTCAAGACTCAAAACCATTTTATATTTTAATTACGTGTCATCTTATCCATTAAGTCATATTCCAACAAAAACAATGATAAACTTATACAACATTAACATAAAAAATACGTATAATTTAGTAAAATTAAAAATAACAACAAAAACTGAAACAAATTTAAAGAAAAGATTAAAAATCTTTTAGAAATGTTTAAAATTGTAAAAGGTAAACAGATTAGATTAAGTTCAATTAGTATATTCATAAACTTGAATGGGAATAATCATCATCAAATTATAACTCATTCAGATTTTATTTAAACAATAAAAAAGATTGTAAAAGTAAAATGAATTGGATTAAATTCTTTTAAAAAGATTAAAGTTTTGGTAATAGCATATTAAAGGTAATTTAGTAAATACTGTAATTTAGTAAAAGTTATATTTCAGTTAGTTTGCGTAATAAATAGTGAAAATTGCTGTAAACATTTTAAATTCATAATGCATACAGTTAACTATATTATATTTTATTTCTGTAATATTGAAAATTATAAGTTTTTTAATATATTTATTCTAAACCGATTCAATCGGGATTGTTGATTCTATTATATAATTAAATAAAAAATAATAATAATTTTAATGTAAAATGCATTATTTACTACAAACATATGAAATGAGTAAATAAAATGTGTTTTATAAATAAAAGATCTTTAAAACTGGATTGAGTTGGATGGTCCGACTAGGTTCGAACATAACTAATCGTTGAAAAAGTCAATATTCAGCTGATTTTTCAAATAGATAAACATCGGGCTAATGAATAAAAAAAACTAATTTGTTATATCAGAAATCAATTTATCAGTTAAGTTTCGATCATACATATAAATATATTTTAAAAATTCGTGAGAATGGAATCCACAAACCTTTCATTCATTGAATGTTACCACTTAAATTATAATTCTTGCCGGTTCACATTTTTAATTTATTTATTTCATAAAATACAATATAACATTTTTTAATTTTATGAAGAAAGTATATATACTTTTTCAAGTAAAATTAATATATTTTGTTTCTATTTAATATATTATATAAACAGATCTAGCTGTAATATATTTTTAATAAAAATTTTAAATTATGATTTAAATTTTTTATTGAAATGAAATTATGTAATATTTGGACATCTACATCAGCTCCTTGCAGATATATAGTTTTTTTTTTAATACAAAACAACATTTAAACTCTTTTATTCAAATTTACATTTAGTTTTTTGAGAAAAAATTGTGTTTACATTAAATACAAAAAAATAAAATTTCTAGTCCCACCCGCTTTTAATGTGACTTGACATGTCATCTAGAATTACGTATTCAATCTATACTTTCATTTAATTATTAGCACTAAATTATATCAAATGTAAATTATTGTTTATTTAACCCTTTTTTTTAAAAAAAAAGGATTTCTTTGAGATTAAATGAGATGGGTAGGTGGGGAAGAATGTCAAGTTGCTCTTACCTCATCCAAAAACATAGCACATGCTAAAGTATGAGTGACAATATCATGATCTCGCTTAACCCAATTAAATAAATAAGAAATAAAGTTCTTAGAAAGTAACTTACAATCCTCTATAATAGACGCGATATGTGAAAATCAGGTTCATCACCAATTAAAGAGTCGAACAAAGTTTTATTATGTGTCTCTATCACGATCTGAGAGTAACCATCATTCTTCAACCAAGAAAGAGCTTCCCTAACCGAAAGAGCTTCCGCCTCTAGAATAGAAATGTGGTTGGAAATAACACCTGTTTTGGCCGCGACAAACAAAACCTCACAATTGCGAGCTATCACGCCGTAAGAGCACGAGTTGCCATTATCGAAAAGTGCCGCACCACAATTACATTTGATGTAGGGGGCATGAGGACGTTCCTAGGCATTAGTAGTCGCTGCCCTATTAGCCTGCAAATGGGTAGCACCACATGGACTAACAACAGAACCACAACCACCATCAGACCCGCGAGTAGGTTGCGCATCAGCAGTAGTAGAGACATTTGCCGAGCCTTCAAGACCCTGTTTATAAACAAGCTCAATGGAATCTCCGAGCGCGATGTGAGATTCATTCCTAACACACCCCATCTTCGAGATCGTATTGATAACGTGTTATAAACAACTTAAACGATATTGTTCGTTTTGAGAACGTTTACTACCAAATAATTTTTACCAGAAATGTCAAGGACTACAAATTCTAATTTAGTGAGATTTGACATTATCATTGCATAGAAAAATAAAACTTGTAAAGAGATAATATATATATATATATATATATATATATATATATATATATATATATATATATATATATATATATATATATCGTTATATCGTTATATCGTTCAAGGATACAATCACATGTATATTCTTCAAGAATATAAATCAAACTTATTTGTTACATCCTTGAGTGGTATATTTACGAATATATTTTGTAGGAACATATAGATTAAAATTTATAATAACAAAATAAATACAATAACAGAAAACAAATATCAAATGATAATAATAAAAAATACCTTTAACAAAATCACCGATGTAGCGTGCTGATAACGTATTGTAAATATGCTAGAATATAAGAATGATAAAAAAAATAACAAGTATGTAAATCTTTATCTCGTATTCAATATATGAAATATGTCTATATTTATAAACACATTACATGTAAATGAAATGATAGAAGTTACACAATAAAGAGTATAAAGAGTGTAAGTTATTAACATCAATATATGGTGTGTTTGGAAACAAATCTCATAAGAAATGAAAAGAATTGAATTGAATTCACTTAGAAGAATTCAATTGAATTGATTTTCCAAACAAATTTCTTTCTTTGGAAACTTTCTTTATATTAAAAAATTCAATTAATTGTTAACTAATATATTTAACATTATTTGAGGATAATTTATACAAGTATTTTGACTAATTCAATTAAAAGTATACGAGAAGGTAAAATGATAAAAATAATATTTAAAGGCAAAAATTAAATGAATTTCTTTGGCAAGAATTATATTTCTTGCGTTCACGAGAACTCAAATATTGCATAATTTAAATTCTGTCAATATTTGTTTGGTACCAAATAAAAGAATTTGATAGAATGAATTCGATTGAATTAAATTCTTTCAAGATAGACATTTCCAAACACACCCAATTAACAACAATTAACATTTCTATATCAATAATTACATATAATTCTAACATGACTAATTTTAAAATTTTAAAATTTGTTTAATTTAACCCAAACTTAAATCCAATTTAGTGCAATTGGTTTCGCTACTTGTAATTAAACCTGTTCGCGGGCCGGGGTACCCGCCTGGCCTTGCTCGAGTCGGCTTCAACGGGCCGGATTTGGACGCTCGTTTTTTAAAAAAACCCGGCCCGAGCCCGTTGAAGCCCGAAGATTTATGAGCCGGTCTTGGTTTTTATATAAATACCCAACCCCGGCCGGAACCCGGCCCGACGAATAATTTTATTTATTTATTATATATTTATACATTAAATTTATAATTATTTTAAGTTCCTATATTTTATCCTATTAAATTTGTATACTTGATTACAATAAATGTTACTAAATATTAAAGATTTTATATAAACAATGGAATTTTATTAAAAATGTAAACATATTTTGATCTACTTTATATTTTTTTAACTTAGTTTAATAAAAAAATTCATAACAAAAAAAATATTCATGGACTTGGGAAATTACCTTGTAAACCCAGCCCGAACTCGGCTCGAGCCCGAAGTTCTAAAGTATGGGCTTGGGCCGAGCTTGGGTTAGCGTTTTTTTTAAAAAAAACCCACCAAACCCAGCTTGAACCCGGCCCGGCCCATCCCGGCCTGCCCAACAAGCAGGTTTATATCACACATGGATATGAGCTTATGCCAAGCATTTTTCTTTAATTTTACAAACCTTGCAACCTCAAAAGTTATGTATATAAATGAAAGAACAATGTAAAATAGAACAAAATATTATTGACTTTGATGTTTTATCAACTTTTATTTTGAATGTTTAACATTGCATCTTAAGTTTGATGTTTATTTTCTTATGTTTTATTATGTATATAGATAGATTTTTTAATCATACATTAAGACTTCAAATTTATTTAGCATTAAACATTGAAACAATTTGATTAATAATATTTTTAAGTAATGATTCAAAGTTTGTATTGTATAAAATTTTGAAAATATTTATGTATTATTTATTTTAGTGGGGAAATGAGGAAGAGAATCCTCAATAAGGAAATGGAGGAAAATTTATCTCTAAACTTTTAATGAATATGGATATGGAGAATATTTTTTCCCCAAAACTTTAATGGGTATGGAAATGGGGAATGTATTCCCCACCCCATTAAACCTCGTTTTCATCCCTAATTTAGATTGTTTAATTTTAGGAATTTTTTAAAAATATATCTTGTGGTTTAATTGTTTTATAGGCTGGTCATTGTGGAATTTCTCTTTACAAAATAGTGCTTATGGTTTCAAAAATTTGCAAATCAAGGAAAACATATTTTTTTACTAAAAATAGTTATGTTTTAGAAGGTATTTTAATATATTTAACATTCATATAGGTTAACATTATCATTTAAGAGTTAATTGTCAAAATTTGAGTAATTTTCGGAAACTATTCTTTTTATTATGAATTTTTAAAGTAAACAATTACGTTTTAATTGAAAAGGAAATTTGTATTTCTCAGAAAATTCTAAAATTTATTATTAAAGTGTATTATTATATTATAATTATTATTATTATTATTAACTATTCTGTAAAATTTCAGTTCAAAATAAACAAGATTACTCATTTTTATAACATAATTTCAAATTGAAAATCATGTTTTTGCTAAATATTGAAATCAGAAGTACCTTTTTGAAGAAAAAAATTTCACAAAAATCTTTTTGCAAATCAGCAAACCTCGTGTCATTTTTTTTAAGTTTACCCATTATTTTATAAATATGTGGAGTTTACATCCAAATAATTTCTATTTTTGGAAATTTCAGTATAAATATTCCAACTAGGATTTTATTATACTTTAAAAATATATATTCTGAAGGTTTTGACAACATAGTTACTTATCGTTCAATTGTGAATATTCTTTATACAGTGAGCTTTTCGTATTTATTTAGTTTATGTGTGATGAACTAGTTACGTGTCATGGTGTGCTTAGACATAAATGATAGATAAATAATTGAAATGATGAACTTACGGGAACAATGAAAACTATTTGGATTATTCTGAAAAATTTAGACTGCTTGGTTGGAACCCAATGATTGACTAACTAATAGGGTAGACCGTTGATGGTTTGTAGGGTTCTGGAATAGAGATGTTGGGTTCTGTACGAGTAGTACAATTCCCATTCCGCACCCAATGCTTTTTGGGTGAGGTTGGGGGATTCCCCATTTAATGTTTTCAGATTTTTCCACACCCATTCGCACCCGCTCGGGTATTTACGGGTATCGGGTTTTTCCTGCCTAACAATAAAATTTCAAGTAATGAAATTAAATATATACAAACATCCTTTATTTTCATATTAAAATGGTAGACCGTAACTAGTGAAAAAAATATATTTTAAAATAATATTTCAAACATAACATAGTTGATATTTTTCTTAATATACATACATGCATACATACATACATGCATACATGCATGCATGCATGCATGCATACATACATACATACATACATACATATATACATGCATACATACATACATACATGCATACATACATACATACATACATAGTTGATATTTTTCTTAATATACATACATGCATACATACATACATACATA
>CATIWQ010790967.1:0-13755 GCA_949673415.1 Euphorbia schlechtendalii
AGAGAGAGAGTATAATATTATTTAAATTCAAGTGAAGTGCAGTGCGGTGGTCCTGCCAAAGCGTGCTCTTGTCAGCACCTGTACCTCACTCACTTGGAATATACTCCCACTACCTTAGTGCTCAGCACATGTACCTCATTCAGTCCATCTCTTCTCCTCAGTGCTCAGCACATGTCTTGCTTGTCAGAAGAAAACAATTCATGCAAAGAGAGAGAAACAATAAACAATCCAAAAGAGAAGCTAACCAGTAGAGATCCAATCGCAAGAAAGGAGTCAATCGGAAAATGACTAGGAACGGTGGCCGGAGACTGCAGAGAGGCAGTATACTTGTGATTGGTGTCTAGAGGAGTGAAAACTTAGCAGACCATCTTTCTTAAGGATGAAGGACTGCTATGGTGATGGACAAAATCCTAAGTTTACTGGCTGTGGCTACCAGAAAAGGAGCAGCATGAAAAAACTGGAAATAAAGCTTGCTACCCAACAACTTCAATTCAAACCTCCTAGATGGTCTGGTTCTTTGCTCTATTAACCAACCACCGGGAAGATTAACCCAGCTCCTTTGAAGTACGTTGATTCAGAATTTGGGCCTTCTTCTAGTAGATGTTCTCTATGGATAAGAAACTGGTCCGTCAGAAGATCTTTTAAGGTTGCATAACCGGTGTTCAAGATCAACGCATCATAAGATGATTTGAACTGTGGAAATAGTATAAAAGACAACAAATTTAAAAGAGGAAAATGTTCTCTTAGAAATTAGCAATTTAAGTAAGATGCAATATTATAACTGATTATCATTCGGAAACTCTAAAATAAAAGCATTAATTCAAAGACTGCATAGAAGACGAAAGCTCAAACAATACTACAAGCGGATATTAACTGGGTCAAGAAATAACGGCATTAATTTCATTTAGTTGCTCGTGAATCAAAGAGAATTCGCAAGTAAAAGACAATCCAGGAAAAAAAAACTCAACTGACCAATTTGTAGGCATTAGAGAATCCAAAAAGAATATTCCACGCATCCATGTGATCATGACATCACGGATGAGAAAGTGAAGGAGACGATGATAACAAGAAAATAGTTGAAATTAACCAAAAACCAGAAACCGATAGTGGTTTTGCTAAGAGAAAACGGGCATAGTACTGTTTTCTGGTTTTCCATATGCAGGTCTGGAAACGAACAAGGCTCTCCTTCTCCCGCTGTTTGCCATTAATATTGGTTCTAGGGATTTCTTCGCGGGGTTTAATATACATTTACACTGGCGGTCCTTAAACTTAAACTTCTTTTGCAATTCAGCCTCGTGAAATTATTTTTTTCTTATAAAAAGCACTCCAATCTCAACTGTAACAAAACAAACCCACATTTGAAAAAACTTATCAGATTAATCTAAAATCTCTATTTTACCCTTGGTGTAATTTACTTTTCTTATAGTAAAAGGTAAAATGGTTTAATAATTTTTGTTTAAGTTGGTTTTTTTTATTTTATTAAAATATTAGGGCACCTTTTGTTATGAAATGAAATTGAAAGATAAAACTTTAAAATTACAACGGACCATGAAAATATATTACAACCATGAAAATACATGGTGAGAAAATCATTTGAATTGATTATTGATAGTCTAGGACAATTCAAATGATATACAAGTACTTAAAAGATAACATAAAAGGCACTCCATGAAATACAGTTGGAGTCCGGAAAACAAACAGGACTCCGAAAGCAACCCTCCATTCGTGATCCAGTGCTAGTTGAATGTCACTAAATGAGGT
The DNA here is from genome assembly GCA_949673415.1 of Euphorbia schlechtendalii. Classification (NCBI taxonomy): domain Eukaryota; kingdom Viridiplantae; phylum Streptophyta; class Magnoliopsida; order Malpighiales; family Euphorbiaceae; genus Euphorbia; species Euphorbia schlechtendalii. The sequence continues at coordinate 1,762 of CATIWQ010790967.1, forward strand.
TCGGTGTGAATGGGTTGAACACGGGGCCCACATAGTAGTACTGAGGGGGATTCGGGACAGCAACCGGCACTGCATTATTCACATGTCCGAAATTTCCAATTGTTTGACCAGCGCGCGCCATTAGATTATCCATGTAATTGTTTTGTGCCATCTGGGACCTGTCGATTTGTGCCTCGCACTGCACAAGTATCACAAAAAATGAACATGACTAGTAAGTCACTACTTCTAATAAACCTAATAAGCAATTCTAAGGCTTAAACACTATCTAATTTTATATAATCAGTAAAAGTATCTTGCCCGCGCAATCACTTCGTTGTTGTCTTTCTTAGCCTTTGGTTTCCTTTTTGGACGCCTATAAATAGAAAGGCAACACCAAAACCCGAAAGTTAGACTAGTCAACCAGATCGCACCTTGAGAATAAGTAAACATCCTGAGTAAATATCTAAACATGTAATAAAGCACTAATTACTTAATTGCAGCCTTGGAGTTGCTTGGGCCTTCAGGCTGTGGAGGAGCAACTGGGGCACTTCCTCCACCTGATACAAAAAAATTGAACATATTAATTCAAAATCACATATCCAATCCCGAAATATACGAACTTTGGTTTTAAAAACCCTTAATTACACCCACCACATCTCATTCTTCATTGTAAGTTTTTTTATTAATTTAATCAGTTCAATTCTACGAGGTTCAATGTTTTACGAGTAGAAATTTGTAAACACTCACCATTTGCTGATTCATCAGCAAAGTAGGTACCTTGCAGGTATTCCTGCAGCATGTTACACATTAAAGTTAGTGCCTAAAAAGAGATGCCCATGTTATATATTCCAGGAAAAGGAAACAAAAAGAGAGCCAAGTAATGGACCTGGAAGTGGGCCCTCACATGCTCAATAGTAAGCCCATTCACATTCATCAGGTAAAGAACAGCCCCCGGGGTAGCCCCTGCAGATGCGCAAACGAACAAATCATGACAAGATCTAGATAGATGTTTCATTTCGTCCCGCAAATATTATCACAAGTAAGTTTCACGATACAGATGAAAAATTATCGCAGTTGAAATTTTAATCAACTTTCTCGTTGACAACTTTATGAACCTATAAATCGTGTAGTACATACGTGCATGTGGCATGAGTCGAGAGATTAACGATATCAAAGCACAAACTACAACTTCTTCATAATTAATCCAGTTTAAAAAGCTGTCATTTAAACAGTCAAAACAAACCCCATCACGTTTTTGTTACAAATCTTATCACAACATTATGATATCAACGAGGATCGTACAAAGATAATTATGTATATAATGAATTTTCCTTTTATATTCAAACCATGTGATTGAAGAAAAAGATTTCCCTGACAAGACTCGCAAAGAAAACCATGATTATATAGAAAATAAATAAATAAATTCTGAAAAAAGAATTTGAATTTTGAATTTTTTTTATCAGATCAATATCTTAACAAGACCACCTTATATCTAGCTAGATACTGAACAGATTCAAATCATAAAAATCCAGTGCCTACATTGTCTTGCAGATCAAAGCAACAAGAAGCAAAAAATTGTAAAGAGGAAAGAAATAAAGTCTGATCTTGTTCTTAAATCCAAACAGAAGTTGAAATGAACCGACAATCAAACTAGGATCATGAAAACATTTTACATTTTTCACCAGCTCAAGTTACAGACAAAATAAAACAATTGCATAACAATAAAGAGGGTGGGTTACTCACTTTCGAAACCTCCAAGGTTTTCAACAGCCCTCATGAATCCAGCGTGGAGTGAAGGACTCCAACGGAAGTGCAAAAACTTAGTCTGCACAGCAGCAGTAGGAAAAGGAACAGCAGCCGGAGGAAATTCCTGCATAGTTACAAAATCCTCTTGAGCTAAATCAATGTTAGCAGGATCAATGAACAGAAAATCGAATTCATTGGGCCCATAAAGGAGATTTGTGATCTTAAAATCATCTTTAGCATCATCATAGAGCTGGTGCTCAAACTCCTTGGAATAGCCAAACATATCACTCAAGCTACTTTCAAAAATATTTCCGATGTCAAGGGTATCAAGGTTATCGAAAACCTGATCCATTGCAAAATCAGTGATTTCTAAATCAACTGGATTCGGAGAAGCCATTTTCCACTCACAACTCACAAAAGCCCTAAGAAATCACAAGACTTACAATGGAATTGAGCACCGCAGAAGCCCTAGTAATATAGTGGAAGACAGTGAAGCTCCGATTGACACATCAGAGAGAACGTGGCAATGAGAGGAAGAGAGAAAGATGAAGAAAAAAGCCAAGGAAACGCAACAAACAGTTTGTAAGCATTAGAGGAATCAAAGTGAAAACCGTAAAAATGAGGCAATAAATGCAAAGTGGGAGGGATAAGAGTTACTAACGGATGGATTGAAGAAACGGCAGTTGTATAGAACAATGGCTTCTTCTGCTGCATGTAAAGGACGTGGAACAACGCCCCCTTTTCTGCTTGCCCCCTGTATTTCTCGATTCTCGAGATTGATTTCGTCTAACTCTCGCTTTCTTTTTTATTTTCACAGCCCAGGTTAATAGGACTTCAATATCTTACAAGGCTGTCATGCTGGTCTGTCACAGCCCAACGCATTGTGTGACATGTCATCTTGGCAAATCAGGTGCATGCTACGCTACGTGATTACAATCTGGTGTCTCCAATTCAATGTATTGTCTTTTAGGCATTGCTTGGTTCATGGTTATTACAAGACATGATATGGTTTTTAATTAAATTCACTTGTTTGGTTGTGTTGTTTTTTTCATGGTATGAGTTATTCATGGTTCTTAGAACCATGAAAATAAAACCACGTACGAACCACGAATTTGGTGGTTCTCCATGGTTTGCCTTTTATTCAAACTAAATTAAAAAATTGTATCATACTATCTATCCAAACACAAATTTTTAAAAGAACCATATTGTACTATACCATATCATACAGAATTATACTTTAATGAAGCACGAAGAATCATCATCCAAACGAAGCCTTAAGACATTAGAAACTTTTTTTAGTTTCTCTCTCGTGTTTGTCAATTTCTTTGTCACCCCGATGTAGAGATAACAGATTTTAATCCGATGTTGTATGGGATAATATGGAAAATGGGTTGATACGTACATCCCGCTTACATGTTTCTTTTGAAACGCAATAATCATGTCAAAATGTATATTGAAAATGATATGATCATCTATATATATGAAGCTAGTATTTAACATGATCAATATATTTAGGCAATATGCCCGAATTCAATAATAATCAATAAAAAGGATACTGAAGCTGGCAAAAAGGATTACATACAATTGCGAACCATATTCTTTAAATGTATGGTTATCTCGGTGTGTGTTTCAGATTTTATTCAACAACCAACTTAATTTTGCATTTTTTTGCATCAAATCACGATATCTATTGAAAAACAATACATCGACTCTAATTTCCGAGTTAATTAACTATATTAACAATAATAATAGATCACAACGGTTTAGATATAAATAAAACCTCATTTTGTTTAATCTTATCAGTGTCATGATCTCTAAAAGTACTAGCTAGTGATATGTCATTAGAAACTGGTGCTCTGCAATTTTGCGACAACTTAATTTGTCTGTTGTAATCAACAATACAACAACAACTGCAACAGCGACAAAGAAAAATTTGTCATCAATATCTGCAAAACAACACTTGTCCACAATTATAGATAAATATAATAAAAGATCTAAAAAATCTGTAATAAAATATCCTCGACACTCAGATCTTTCGAAAAACTGATGAGTCATGGCAACATGAGATGAACCTATACAGATAATATAACATTTTAATTCTTAATGATTGAGGACAACCATTAAAAATAATTGGCTGAAGTTGATAAATAATCAGCTTAATCGATGTACAGGAAAAACGTTATGGTAAGTAGACAAAAACATTTTTCCAAAGAAAGGAAATAGATACATTAGTTACATAAGCACTTTCCAGTCAAGCTTCCTATGCGATTTTCCCGTTATGCAGAAAAAAATATTTTTCCAGATCAATATGCCAATTTTATGGTCAAAGTTCCTACACGCATTTCCATTATTAGGTTCCACGAGCAACTTTGTAATGCCTCGCAGTCTTCAAATTTTTATTCTCACACTGAAGCCTGCGCAAATGCTAAAAGAGATTAAATGTTTAAATACCTGCTTAAACTGAACTAAATTCTAACAAGTTTTAATGAAAATTAAAGGATTCTTTTAAATTCGACTGCTAAACAGTAAAAGCTCTATAACAGATAAAATTCTTAAGAAAAGAAACCATAGATCAGATGATAAAATCTAATCGGTAAAATCATGTTGAAGTCGCATTTGTGGGAAAAATGATTCGTATTTACGAAACAACATCAATATGAAAAACTGGTCTCATGTTCAGGAATTCGGAATTTTACCTCTATTTACATATGAAGACTGAATGTACTATTTATAAGCTTTCAGTTGGGCTTTCTCCTTCCCTTTCCCTTTTCTACTCGTAGCAAAGTTAGGGCTATAATTCTTTACAGTGGCGGTTTCCAGTCTACCCTTTTAGGGCTTTCATTTTTATAAAAAAACTTGGTTGCAACTTTAGAATAGTCTTAAAGATGCAGATAATTTCTTACCAATGCAGGTTTCACAATTCTCTTTGAAAAACCAAATTGATGATGTGTTTGGAAACTTCCTTTCTGAAGGAAAAGTATTTAATTCAAATTATATAAGTGATGAATGTAATGCATAAAATGAATTAAACAAGATGAATATATAGATAGACCATAAAGCAACCTTGATTCAAATTTATGGAAGGCTCGAAATCTAAACAGGATGAAAATTTCAATTAAAAACTTAAAATTTTGGGTTTCTAAGGATGGAACAAAAAGAACACGTAAAGGCTACCACTCGTTCTGGATGACAATTTGACCAACAATCACTCAAAAAACAACAAAAACGATATTGTTGACAAACGAATACGACATTTGTCGTTTAAGGTACATATATAAACATACACTTTCCTTATCAAATCTGCCATTCAGACCAAGGATAATCTCGACATACCCTATGCCGGTGAAGAACGTGGCAACAAGAAATCAAAGAAAGAAACATACAATGATTACCTAAAAACATCATCACAACGAACTTCTCAAAAGATGTGGCGTGAACATGACAAAACAAAGGAAAATGACAGTGTCAACAAACGATTATGGAAATTTGTCATCTACGATAAAATAATAAAAGTGAAATTTCCTTAATCCGCCAATTAGAATTACGAATCGCGCGACATTCTCTATATATGCCAGTAAAGAATGTGTCAACAGCAAAACAACATACACTAATTACCAAGAAACGCCAAAACAACAAAATTCTCGAAAGATGCGGCGCGAACATGACAAAAAAATTAAATATACGCGCATGCCATAATTTGAAACAAACAAAAACAGTTTACGTGATTATGACACATAAACAAATAAAACCGGAATCATAACATAATCTTGAGTTGATATGAAAATTTGATACAAAGCTAACAGAAAAGAAGAGAAAATTGAAGAGAATTTTCTATCAACAACTCTCCATTTTGTAGAACATTTGTTGAACTAACCCACAATTTTATGTGATCAGAATCATGATTCGTAAAAAGATAGTTTTCATTAGATGATTAGAATAGGTAATTTTTTTTATAATCAAAGAAAAAGAGGGTATTATACACCTTCCCAAAAAAAATAAGTTGCCGCCTTTTAAAATAAAGATAGATATATAACATAATAGAAAAAAGGTAAAAATTAATAGAAATTAAATGTAAAAAATATGGATGTATATCCTCATCACCATCCTAGATGAAATTCTGTAAATAAAAATCTTGATGCTAACACAAAAATATCTACATAGACATCAAATTTATCATAACATGTTTTTTAGTTCGCGGAATAGAACAGATTTTCCTTAAGAAATCTTTACTGAATACACATTCTATTCTGCGTCATGCCATTCCGTGATTCAAACAACAAATATAGTGCTACATACAATAACTTGTTTAGATGAAAAATTTACTTGCCATATAATTGCTTGAAACTCCCACATGGTCAAGCTGACTATGTGCATTTTCCACTCATGAGGTTCCCTAGGAGTCTTCCCATTTTTATTCCAACATTAAAGTTTGCCCATATGCTTGTAGATATCTACTGTTTGAATACCTGCTTATTAAACTAAACTTGAATTCTAAAAAGTTCTAGATGGAAGTTAAATTGAAATATTTTCATTCGCCTACTACACATTAAAACCCTTTTGCAGATAAATTCTTTAGAAAACAAACCACATATCAACTAATCATATATAATTGGTAATAATCATGGACAATGATTTTTAATAATTTACAAACAATATATCTAACAAATGAATGGTCTCTCATGTTCAAGAATTAAGAACCTTACCTCCATTGACATATGAAGATTGATTCTACAATATTTAGGCTTTCATTTTGCCTTTTCCCTTCCCTTTATGATCCTTTTCATTCCCTTTCCCTTTTGACTTTCTATTTGTAGCATTGCTACACCAAATAGTAAAGCGTTACAAAGTTAACATATGGGTTGCAACTTTAAGACAGTCTGAAGAACTAATGCAAAATATGAGCTTCGCATGTGTAGATAGTTTGTTACCCTTGTTCTGTGATCACCAAAGAGTTGCTTGGAACTGGGACGGAGTTAACGTAAGAGCTCGATAAGTTGCTACTGAGATTTAGGACTTTAGAAACCGAGACTCTTCTTGCTGGCGTAATCAAGAGTGAAATATGTTAGTCAAAAGTCATAAATCTCATCTACATACACAGTTCTCATTTTGTGTCATAAATTAGCTCAGGTTTGAATTTCAAAGAGCATAAAATTTAAAATCAGCAAACAACCCTAGATCATTAATCTTTCAAAAATAAATCCTACTATCCACTATGAACATAGAAAATTATAAAAGAAGAAAGACATCGACTCTAATATTTACTGTCAAATATTGCCTACAAATATAGTTTTATTAATATATTTTAATGACTTCTGTAGCATTTTTATTATTCTTATATATTGGCATTTGATTGAGATAGAAATGTTTTTAAAAGAGCTATTCATAACAAAAATATAACGTTATGATTATCAATTATTCACTTCACCACTAATTTAGTAATAAATTTTGAGTACCGTATATATCAATCCATCCGTGGAATAAGAATTAAATTTAGAAGTAATTTCAACATATCATTCGACAGAAATGTTAATGAGATGTCTCTTTCAACACGTCAATAAAAAAACAGTAACATTGATATTATTGCTAGGAATTCATACCTCTAGCTTCTCAGATTAGTAATTCTAAAGATGATAATAATCTACATACCTCCAGGAATTTTCCATCCTTATTCAAAATAGTTATGAAATTATATATAATAATGGCATTGTTTGTTTCAAATCAATAGATTAACTTCAACCAGGAGGATTCATCTGAAGTTTTAAAATAATGAATCATCCCAGATATCTATCCTCTCAACATGTGAATTTCTATAGCAAATTAATTAGACTTCTGAGTTTTGGTCAAAGAATATTTCTCAAACTTATTTGACAATGTTTTCACATTAAGACCACATAACTGCACACACTCACCACATTCGATGTTGTCAACCACCGAAAGTTTTTTGTCACGGTACTTCTGCAAACGATAACATCATTAGAATCAGTGTTTTGCAGGAAATATCCATTCTCCTTCTATTTGTAGCTGTTTAAATCAGAATATCATCTGAAAAGATTACATTATGAATCAATTTGCCAAAACATACCTGAAGATGGCTCTTCACATGGTGGCGAGTTAGACCTGGAACATTCATTACGGATTTTATGCGCTCTGGCGTAGCAGCTGCAAATATGAGGCACACATGACATGGGATACTCGAGTTAGTATCGGAATAAAATTAGTATGTTGTAAGCAATCAAAAAATGCACCAAGATATTACAGAGAGGTCTCATGAAAAAAAATACAGTGATTGAGTAAAATAAATCTCATACTTAACGTTCACTACTCTAATTTAATTCAAGATTTTCATTTAATCACCAACACAAACTAGATTGCTCAGGATAACCATATCCCAGTATATTTGTTAGAAACATCAAGAAATGAGTCCTTCAGGAAGTACATTCGGTGACCATGCAATAATAAGTGCAATAGAGCAAATTCATACTAAGCAAGCTTGATTCAAATATGTGGAAGACTCGAAATCTAAACAGGATAAGTATTTCGATGACAAATGTAAATTTGGGTTTGCATGGAGGAAACAGAAAGAACACGTAAAGGCTGAGACACGTGCTGGGTGGCAATTAACCAACAGCCATTCGATAAAAGACAATGATAGTGTTGTTGACAAACGAATACAGAAATTTGTCATTTATGGTAAGGAATAAACAATAACATTTATTATCAATATTCCACCATTCAGATTAAGGATAATCTAAACATCCCCTATGCCAGTGAAGTACGTGGGAACATATGGAATCGAACAGAGAAAAATACAATAGATACCTAAACACACAATGGCATCAAACTTCTCTAAAGATGCAACGCGAACATGACAAGATAAGAAAATGATAGTGTTAACAAACGATTATGGAATTTTGTCAGTTACGCTATAGACTAAAAGTAAATTTTTCTTGTCAACTCCACCAATTAGAATTATGGATCACACCGACATCCCCTATGCCAGTGAAGAGTGTGGCAACAGAAACACAATATAAACGTATTGCCGAATACTCCACAACAACAAACTTCTAGAAAAATGCAGCGCGAAACACGACAAAAAAATAAAATTTAATTGCACACGACAATTTGAAACAAACAAAAACAGTTCACATAAATGGCAACAAATAAAAATTTTCCCGAAAACATAGGATAGCTTAAAGCATTATTAATAATCCTCAAAATGAATATCTAAAAGTGAAATGTAAATCATTTAACCTCTGCTATCAGTTTGGCAGAAACTATAAAATTGCTCTACTAACCAATGTCGATATTAAAATACAAAAAAGGTTGCTAAAGATAAATTTACACATATTGTCATATTAAGTTTGAAGATTGCCTTCATAAACAAACAAAACCAAAATTGTGAGAGAAATTGGAGGCTAAGTAAATTCTCATAATCTTGAGCCAATTTGAGCTTGGCCGAATTAAAAATTCTATCAATGTCATTCCATTTTGTAGAACATCTGTTGAACTAACCCATGATATTATGTGATCAAAATCTAGATTTGAACATAAAAAAGTAAACAAAAACATGATTACTTAAATATTCTCCAAATAGTGCTAGATATGATAATATACAGACCAACTAACAAAATGAGGAAGAAATATTCAACATGTTGAGGGTAAAAGCATCAAGAATCAATCAATCAACTTAGCTTTTATCCAATGCTAGGTGGAGTCGGCTAAAAGCATCAACAATACCAACTATTCATATTTCAGGCTTAAACTATCATCAATACATCGAGAGAGGAAAAGTTTTTATGTCAGAAATCACCTCAAAGTGTCTTGAGTGAAAAAGTATCAAAATAATACTAGATCCAGATCTTTAAACGACGAAAATTAAATAGATTAGTCTTTAATCAATCAGGACACCAAAACATCCGTAAATTGTGAACAAAAGATCAGTGAAATAGTTATAGGGAAAAAGTATACTGACATTCAGATCCCCCAAGATCTTTGATTGCACTAACAAAGCATCGATGAAGGGCATGAGTCCAGCGAACGCTAAGTTTTTTACCCTTGCGAAATGTAAGATTGGGCCGGGGGCAAGGAACATTAACAGGCCCTCTCTCTACCGCATCATGTTGATCATGCAAAATACCATGGCAATGAAGAGTGGCAGAATTTTGAGTTGGTTCCTCCAAAATCACATGCCCCTCATTGGGAGAAACAACATTAGGCGTTGACATGAATTTTAGAAACTCCTCCTCAGATAACGGGAAAAGGTCATCAACCATGGAAGAATACGGAGCAAATTCATCCATCATCACATCCTGCTCGAAAAATGTGGGTTTGAAATCTATCGATCCCATCTCCTGAGATGATGAAGCGTAATCATGTACCATAGAAGAATTAGGAGGTATTTCCTCTATTACTCTATCCCCCTCAGGCTCAGCGAACGAACCATGGTCATTGACCATGGAAGGTTCATGAGCTAATCCATTTATCACCGCACCCCCCTCCTGAGATGAGTCAACATGGTTTTGAACCAAGTAAGACTGCTCATTTTGAAGGTTTTGATGGTTTTCAACAAAACCATGTTCATTTTCAAATTCTTCGTGGACTGAAGGGAAATTGAAAGCGGGTTGAGGCTGATGATCATCAAGTAGGAATTGACTCAAACTTGGTTCTGCAGTGCCAAAATCACAAGGATCAGTAACATCCTGATTGGCACTGAGTGTAAAATGATACTCCCAAAGATTTCCCTCAACTATTTCTCCTCTAGAAGGCAAATCCATTTCATAACTCTCACTCACAACTCAGAACCAAACACACAGATGATATAGTGATTCTACCCTCTCTACTTGCAGCTCAAAATCAAACACAGATGAAATAGCGCTACAATGGCACGAAAGTGCCCGCTTAAACTGGTAGAATTCAATGTCTCCTCATTAAAAAACAGAAAGAGCAAAAAAGGGGAGCAAAATCCAATGAACAACACAGTATCAATTTTGCAATTGAATATACATAATAAAACGAAACAACAAATGCTCACGGTTATGATGATGTAATCAAAGGCAATTAGACAAAATGAAGAAGAAATTGTCAACCAAATTGAACAGAGAGAGAGAGAGAGCACGTACAAGAACGAAGCAAATACAGGTGTATTCCAATTGATGCACATACAATGCTCTGTAATGCTGCATGTAGGTAAACGTGTAAAGCGGAATTCCGAGGTACATTAGGGTTTCAGATGCATTGGAATCATCAATTTGGGCCGGCGGGGGGAAGAAACTTCAGCAGTTGATGAAATTATGAGATACAAACAATTCTTGGCAGCTCCTCACGAAACCTACCATAAATCACCAATTAAGAAAATTAATTACCATAAACTTGTTCAATATATACATGGAAATTATAAATCATTGAAAACAAAAACACTTATCTGGTTTTCGTTGAGTCCACTCGCGGCCACCATTGAAAATCATGACTAGTGCTCTAACAATGCTATGTAACTTTTAGCGACACTTACAGTTTGTTGCAATTTCTTCATTCCGAGACCTATCGTATTAACTGATGCGGTTAAAATGAGTTAGACTGCGCTGGCAGGGATTTTTTTAGCATCAATGCATCAGTAAATATCTAAACTTAACTCATAATTTCAAAGTGATTAGGTAACTACAACAACTTTAAAAATTGTATCACTTTGTTCCATCAATATCACGTGTCAGCTTTTGATCGGAGAGAGAAGAGCAGAAAAATTACATCTTTAAAAAATCAAACCAATTAAAAGTTGACACTTGACGTTGAGAAAGTAAAGTGATACACTCTTCAAGGGGAAATTATAATAAAAATCGGATTTTGAAAACCTTTCTCCTGCATCGATGACATGTCTCATAAACTATTAAAATAATTGAAAATAATGGGAAATTATATTAAGGACCAGGTCCAAAAGACCGGATCTTTGCATATGTGTCCCAAAAGAGAATGTAATAGTATTAGAAAAGCAAAAATATAAATTCACTTTAAAAATACATGGCAAACATGCAAACATCAGATTTTTTTTTTTTAAAGCTGCGCACGACAAATGTCGGCTCTATTTATTAAAAGAAATTAAAAAGCAAAAATAAAAAGAATAAAGAAAAAGAAAATATAGAAGAAGCTAAATCCTACTGAAACGAAAAAAGAACCAATAAACTCCTTAAATAGGAGAATATTTGATAGGTCTCCTCCGGTTGCGTGGAATTGGTTCTCTAGTTGCAACCGTTAAGCTTTTCTTCTTCTGAACTGAGG
>CATIWQ010790974.1:0-13545 GCA_949673415.1 Euphorbia schlechtendalii
TATATATATATATATATATATATATATAATTTGATTAAATATCAACATAAATAATTTTAGTCATATTGTTAATTTGATAAAAAAGGTTTTTATTTTCAAAGTTTCACATGCAAATGAATTAAAATCTAAAATAAAAATCTATTTATGACAATTTCAATTCGATTTTTGGTTTTTTCACAGACAAAATCCGAAAACAAATATTAAAATATATGAATCCAAAACCAAGCCAAAATCTTCTATTCATCTACTGTCGCTAATTCTTTTTTTAATACTGGAAAAAAAATTACACTTCAGAGAGAGAAAACAATTTTGAAGACGCAACTCACGGCTATAGAAAATATTAGGAAATGGAAACCACGAAAAAAACTTTGAAAATAGAGTTTTATGTTATTGTATAGTGGTGTAATTAAATTTTAAGTACAATGCTTTAAAATTGGGGAAAAGGAACCTAATATTATACTTCTGTCAAATTGGAAGAAAATATCTATATTAGTTCTACCAAATTTATTTTTGTACAAAAATATAAAATTGGATCAAATGTTTCCAATTGAAATAGGTGAGGTTCTAAATAACAATTAATTGTAATAAATCAGTGGCTAAAACTTCCTTTTTGATAAGAAATCTACCAAACTATAATACATTAGATATAAAAAGGGAAAAGGCAAAAATCTGTTGATAAATTGGTGGATAGATAAGAAATAAAAAAAGTATTTAGGCCTTATGTATATTACTACTCCCTTCAATTTTTTCATGATAAATTTTGTTAAATTATGCTGAAACTAAAGTATACATTACTTTTCTCTTTTATCACTTTTTGGATTAATAATGTGATGATTGATCAAATGATGATAAGTGATGAAATAATGAAAATTTGTTAAAACAAAGTTACCATATCCATAAATATTTTCATTGCTATGTTTCAACAAAACAAATAAAATATTATCAACTTATATTTTTTTTATCACTATCAAATATGCCTACCAATAAATTATAAAGATAAATTAGAGAAAAATGATAGAATTACATATTAGTAATTTAATGTAACAATTTAACATTTAAAAGAATATAATGAAAAACTTAGAACGCCTATTAAAATAGAAAGTTGGGAGCATTATTAACATCTGCAGTATATGGTAGTAGTATTTCCTGAATGTTCGTTCAGATCGTTTTAGAGGAAATAAATTGAGGTGGGTCAAGTAGGCAATATATGTAATTATAATATAATAAAGCTGTGCTATTCATCTTAAATTAATATTGTTCAAAGAGGGGAGAAGTACACTTTCTTGGTGCATCTTTTTTCTTTTTCTTGAAACCTTGATTTGTTTTCGCTTTTATATTTGATAAAAATATTAAAAAAATGTGAAGGATGTTGCGGAGATCGAGAATAAGAAGTACAGTTGAAGTCCATATTAAAATTGATAAACATGTCATTGGGGATGGGCATGTGTTTGCTTTCGTTTTATACTTTTTCTGAATAATATTAAAAGGTTATAAATAGAAAAGTTAAAAATTTGAAAATGGTTCTTCTGTTTTGTTGAAGTGCATGCACGTGCTTAAAGCTCATGTTGGTTTAATCTCTTCATCTCATGGATTGCATTTTAATGTTTTAATGTTCAGGATTTCTAGCAATAGCAATTTCAAATAGGTTGCCAATAGTTCTTATTTGATTGAGGAAATTTATCGTATCCATACCCATTAAGGTTAGGAAAAATAATTTTTACATATTCATACCTATTAAAGATTCGAAATTTTTTTTTATATTCTTTAAGCATCAAGGAATCCTCATTACCCATCAAGTATTTTCCATTACCCATTAATAAAAAATAATATGCTGTATTTTAATAAATTTCAAAAAATAAAAGTAGTTTTGTTATTATAAAATTAAATTAAATAATTGATTTAAGTTAATAATCACTAAATAAAATAAGAAAAACAAATATGAAATCTACAAGATGTAGGAAATCAAATATCAATGTATAAATTATATAATTTGCTAATTATTATCAAATTGTTACAAAAAAATGCTGCTTCAACTTCGTATTTCACTTTTATAGCACTCCAACAACATCACATATTGAATATTGATATAATATATTACAATTAATTTCGCATTACGTGTGAATTATTCGGGAATATTCAATGAGGAATTACCAGGATTGGGTTTGGGGATTTTCGAATATAGATATATAATCCCAATATCAATACCCATTAAGATTGTAGGGATAAAAATTCTCATACCCATATCAATCTTATTGGGGATTTCCCATTGCCATTGAGTAGATACCTTTCGGATTCAGGGAATCCCTGCCCTGTTGATAACCCTAAACCCAAAATTTTTGTTGATTGTGGGATCCACATTTTAATATATAATATATTTTTATTTTATGTATGTTGCGCTACAGAAACATGGCAAATATCGAATAAGTTCACCGGAATTGCAAATAACAGAATATAACCAATCACAAAACAACAACACAATTTTACGTGGTTTCCTGATATGTTTGATGGGATCAGATTATTCCATGGTAGAAGGCTCTCCGACAGCTGTTTTATTGATATTTGAATAAGGCGATTACAACCAAGAATCCTCAAACCAAACGCAACTTTACAGATTTCTTCTATCTCAATATTCCAAGGATTAAACAACTAATCCTTCACTCACAATCACAGGAGTACCCAAGAAGAAGAAGAAGAAGAAGAAGAAATCATATGAAGAAGAAAGGTTACGCGAATGTAACCTAGAATCAGAGAACAAGAAGAAGAGAAAACCCCAAACCCTAAAGTTCTCACAGTAAAACCAAAAGTCTATGTTAATTACAAAATACAGGATTTACAATGGTTTATATAGTTAGGTTATTGGGTTAATCCAAGCCTTTGATTAAGCTTCAATTCAACAGTGGGAAGAGCAAACATTTCAGCTGCTTAAGGAAGGATACAGCTGCAACTCTTAGTGAGCTTGGGTTGAATTTCGATCCAGCACTTCAAATGGGCTTCGCACAATGCTGGCCCAAAGCACAAGTAAACCTGAAGCATACCCAACAATGTGTATAGATTTATTTTAGAAATATTTTTTATAAGTTTCTTTTCAGAAATATTGAGATGAAATTCATTTTTAAATTTCTTCTAAAAGTAAAAAGTTAAAAATTAATAAAAAAGACTTAAAAATGTAAAGAGTTTAGAAATTAATGAAAGAAAGATGCGAGTTATTGAATCTAATAAAAAATTAATCTTTTGCACCACAAAATGTTTGATAAAAATGTTTTAGTAAAATCAGTTAATTATGCCTATGAGAAAGGGGTGCGCTGCTTATTGTTGGAAAGGGACTCAAGTTATGTGGCCCTTTCTACCCTAGTTACTTGGCAAACCGACAGGATTGGATTACTAGTATAGTTGTATTAGACAATTTCGCATGGCTGCTCATATTTTTCTGGAGGGAAACCATGTTACAAATGCCCTAGCTAGATTCAGTAGTTTAATGATTGATATTTGTTTTTTTTTGTAATGAACATTTTTTTTATTTTTAATATATTTTGAGTAGGGCTTATCAAGCCCTGCTCTATTTTATGAAAAAAATCGATTATTAATCACGTAAGTTTGGGGAGTTCATATAATTAAACATCTATAATTTATTATTTAAACGGAGATAATATGTTATCAACTCTGCTCTCATCCTTGTCCTTCATTGAAATATAAAAATGAAAAGAGAAATTAAAATGAAAATAAATAATCAAAGGTGTACCGCTTATCAATATTTAAATGGAGGCAGAGTAGTGTGGCATGAGATTCAAATTCTTATTTGAAAAGTGTGGGATCCACGGATCCCATACCAATACAAGTACAATTAACCTTGATTTCTTGTTTGTTTTTTCTTTCTCATATCACTACGAGAAAATTGACAAATAACGTACAAAATTAGCGTCGACACATTTTTTACCTCTACTAACGACAACATTGCTTAAACTAAACATTGACAAATGCTATAAATTTTTTTATATTTTGGTTATAAAATTATGACAACTTAGCGATAAACAAATTTAGCGTGCACTATTGTTGACGCAGTCGGAGGCGAACAAGCTATGACTTTCATTGTGGATGGAATTTAGCGTGGACATAACATCAGTAATGAAAATTTCAATAAAGTTTCCTATCTATGTTATATGTAGATGTGACAATTAGCGTCTAAATATTTTTCGCCTCTAAATTTCACTATTAAAAATTTTATGTAGGGTGAGAGATACTCTAACCATCCAAATTCGAAGTCTCCTCCAAACGCCATTTGGTTTGTCTTCTTCCCTTTTAGGTTATGTGTTCCTATGATGTATTCTCATTCTACATTTCTTATTTTTTCATTTTTCCTCTAATTGTTCTCTTTCTCTTGGTTTGTTGTTGTCGTCGTCGTCTTCGATTTTCTCATCTCAACTAAGAGTTCATTTTTAGAGAGAAAACTTGAAACCTTGCTTTTTGCTTGTAAAATCTATTCTTTTACTTGCCGTCAAGCCTAAAAAAACCTCAATTCGATCTTTAGCAAGTCGGTGTCAATATATGGACAAGTGCGGTAATGTGGCTAAAATGAAGATAATTTGATGCAACGTCACCGACATTAGAGATTAATTTAAACTATGGAAAGTCCAATTTGGAGTTTTCTTTTTCATTCTTCTTGTTTTTATATAGTAACGAGTTATTTTTCTTTTTTCTCTATTGATTTTCTTGACAACCAAGCAATTTATTAGTTATGTTTAGGTTATAAATTGTCTTGACGTTAAAAATTATTGACCTAAATTGAGTAATGAAGCACTTCACATGCCTGAAATAAAGAAAGTGATGTATATGTACATTTATGCGAACTTGAGGGGGCTGTCGGGTGTGTTTTTCCCAAGTTCGGGGTGTTAGCTAATGGAAGCAAATTGAAGTTCATGGTGGCAAAACAGAAAACCTGCAAAGTTTAAGGGGTGAACCATGTATTACACCTTTCTGTGATGCTTAATTTTGTATGTCCAAGTATTTTTGCATATTTGGGTAGAATAGGATTTTTCTTGTTGTTAACTTTTGGTCCTGCTTGAGCTGTTCTTTCATATCGAGCTATTCTAATTTGTTACATAATTGCAATTTATGTGTTTGAGTTTGTTGCCTTTTGGATTTTAAGTAGGCCTTTATTTCATTTTTGTTGAATTTTCATTCCTGTTTGGACTGATCTTTCAAACTGAGCATATATGATTTGCTAATATTGACAATTATTTATGTTAATGTTGATGTGAATATGGTTCGTTAACCAGCTCTGTTCCACAGTATCCACAGAACACTTCCTGCATTTCCAGTCACATATCAAACTTGATCGTTCTACAAGTTTGAATTGATTATCGTATATTGGATAAGAGGTTTATATTCTATTATTGTAACAGCTTGCATCTCTAAGATTTTTGCATCTCAGAAATTAGCAGTGATATCAATAATATGCGTTTCTTCTTTGTAGCAGCACCTCGTTTAAAGAGCAAAGTACTCATATTGCTTCTGTCAAGATTCAAGAACATATCAATATGCCATGTTAGCTAATTTATGTCAGGGCAAGAACAAATCAAGCTTGTTGCCTTTGTAAATAGACACTCAGTTTGACTCGGTGGTAAGGAAACTTGTGTTCTTCTGTAGTGTTGTATATTCTGTAATGTAATAGTTTACATTTAGTGGATTTCCTTCAGGAATGTATACAAAGAGAAATACATGGTTCTGCTCGAGTAAATAACTTTGCATCACTCCCTGAACTAATTGGACATAAGGCAAGATTCAAGAACAATGCTCTCTAGTGCTTAACATTTTATGTCATAGTTTATAAGATATTGCCAGCTCATGGAATCCCTTTTTCTGTTAATTTTTGGAAAGAGAAGTAGAATAGGATTTTACATTCAAGCCATCACAATTATTTGCATTTGGTTAAGCAATTGTAAGTGTAAATTTCTTTAATATGCTTGTTATGCTGCTGTAGTTTAGCAATTATTTCTTTTCCCAGATGATAATCGATAAAAATTATTTCTGATTCTTTGTTTCCATATTTATATAAGCATCTTCGGTTCTACTCATTTTCTTCATATTTTGATTGATAGAGAGTTTTTCTGCGCTCCTATCCCTTTTCAAAATCCATTTACTAACTAGTAAATGGTTGAACCATTAATTACATGATTTGTTCTGGGTGTAGGCTCTGTCTACTTAGTTCTTTACTTGGTTTGGTTAAAGGTCCAATGTGTGCGGACTCATAAGATCTCGAAGTATAGAACTGCTAGAGCTTTACCTTACTCATCTTCCCATCCAGGAACCAATTGACTCGGTGTTCTAGATCATTATGGAAGTTGATGATTCTAGATAATCAAATGTACTTTCTAGCTAAAGCGTATGATCCCCCTATAATCGGAACATCACGTACCTTTGACTTGATCCGATCTTGCAATAGTAACCAATATAGTTTACTCATTCCATCATGTTAAGTAACATCCGGTTTATTGAGCTTGAATTAAGTGTTAGCTCATTTAATAGTAACCAATAGACTTGTTCACGCAGAAAACCACTCACCTTAAATAATGTGTTTGACTAGAATCTCATTCTATCAATCACATAATCTGATAAGATGTTTAAAAGTGTTTGACTTCAATAAGAGACAATAAGGTACAACTCCAGCTGTATCACTATATAGTGATGGATATATATCATTTTGACTACTAAGCTTACCGATGAATAATCATCACTATACTCGAAATCATATGCATCATCTTTGCAACATGAATGCTTAAGTATGATCTAAAGTATAATAACTTCTGCACAAGGCAACTAGTTCTCATGTCTAAGGATACTTATATTTCTACTACAATAAGACATGACACCAAAATATGGATATATTATTTCCAAGTGTGTGTCTTACAACGTTCTCTAATGTATCTTTGTAAATACATCCATGTGTTAACTCAAGGTACCACCTTCGATTTGGGAGATAAGCTGCTTGGACTCATTCCAAAGAGTAGGACTACACATGCTAGTCTATCCACTTTATTGATGTCTAAACTATGACTAAGGATATTTTGACTTTCCATAATTGCATGTGTGAGTAGTTCTCACCTTACATAACTCCTACTAGGCTCTTACACTCTCATGCTAAGGAATAACAAATGACTTTGTACAAGTATATCAATGAGTATATATTCAAATCAGTTATAACATATACTTAAAACACAATCATCGATATATAACAAAGAATGCATTTATAATGATAACAATAAATAAATAGTTCATGCAAAAATAACTAATAAAGACGCATCGCCTTAATTGCCTCTAGTGCATACATCATGTCTAACAAGATATACCATGTACATGTACACAATATGATAAGCATGACTCATCAGGCAAGGCTAGAATATACAAATCAATGAAGGAGTAGGAGGAATCTTCCTATCAACTACAAGGTTGTTCCACCTCCCATGTATGCACTCCCCAAGGTACCACTCCAAAGATAAGGAGCTCTCGAGCATAAAGCAACAATTTTCTATGTCTTCCCTCAACCATTTTAGCTTGGGCCATACTGGGGTGCTCAACTAAGGATCCATATGCACCTATGAAAGAAGTGTCACCATAAGGATGACACTTACAAAGACCACACTAAAGTGATATAATACATCAACATCAAAAGAAGGAGCAATGACACACCTCCTCAGAATGGAGTGTCCTCAAATGGTGACGGTACCCATCAATAGATAACAACTTAGTTTATGTTAGGTCAATCCAAGAAGAAATCAATGAAGCATTCCCGCCTACACCTCCCGACAAGTGAGGAGAGGGATCGCCCAATGCTCAAAGGCCTGAATCTACATAGAATACAAAAGCACAATAAGTACATGTCAAGACAAGAATACATGCATCACAAGATGGAAAAATACCAAGATGAGGATGTAAGGAGCTCTCAAACTCTTTCTCAATTTGTGGGTACAAGTATCAAGCTCGTATATTATCTATGCAAGGATGGCTCGATCTAGTTCTTCCCCTAAATTTGATCCACATCAACTAAAGCCTCCAATAAACCGAGGTTGATATTGCTAGGAAATGATGGGAAGAAAACTGTTGTCAAGAATACAATGATGAAAGCCTTAGCAAAGTGATCCACCTCATCATTAAATACCTATTATCGATTGTTTGCATCTTTTACACTGACTATTTAAGAGTACTCAAATGTACAAGTGTTGTCAATACTGGTAACCAATATAAAGGTTGAAACTTCAAGTATATGGTTGTTATGTAGTTTTAAAAGATATCGATCCCACGATGAAACTAATGTCAAGCCAAGAGATGCCAAAATTAAGAGGAAAATAGGGGTAAAATAAATAGAAATTAAATAACTCTTCGAATGAAAAAAACTTTCCATAGATAACACACTAATTCCGTTCCTTGTTATTATAAACTTCATATACATGCACAAAATTTATCATATAATGCTTGTGAATGCCTATTGACTATATCTACATGCATGCAATAAGCCTAACATAAATGTTTATGCTTAGTTCAGATCACTCTCACGTAAATTACTTAGAATGCCCCCACTTTAAATATCTCACACATGCAAAACTTATAAAGACATCTCCGCTAAGAAAATCTCTTGATACACTTAAACACATGTAAATGAAATACTGGTTAGTTTTTATAAGTGAAGAAACTTACCCTCGATAATTTAGTCGCAAGATAAATCGATTCACTTATAACTTTAATTAGAATATGACATATAAAAATAAACAATAAAAAAGTATAATCATGGAATAGAATAAAGATGATATATGATGCTAAATCAAAATATTCAAGAACTTTGACATTCAAACCATATTTTCACTAGGGTTTTATCAAGACCACGTATCGTTGGCTTTGTCCAATTGTGATCTCTATTTGTACAAATCTCCCTTTTAAGACAAAATTCTTGTAGATGAAGAGTATAATATGAAGAGCAATGATTTTATTGATAAGTTTTTGCAAGTAAACTACTCTCGAGAATAAGCAGAAATCTACAAAGAGAATGAATTTGATTCAAGTTTTTAATTATTCATCTATCTGAAGAACAAAACATAAAAGTCTTATTTTTTATTTGCGTTGTTGCTTTTGGCTAAAATTCACCTATATATAGGTGTGAAAAGTTGTGTTGTTTCACTACTTAATGGTTGGTGAACATGTGCCTTTTTATTTGGTAATCATGACGGTTGAAAAATCAGTTAAGATAAAATAATCTGCAGGAAGGAATATAGCATATCACGATCTTGACATTGTATCGCGATCGTGACTTTTGCAAGCAAGCCAGTCAAAGGTTTACATTTACTGGGGAGTTTGTCTTAGGTGTAAGTAGAAGTAGATTAAGATCATTTAAATGATTCTTATTTAAGTCTGTTCCCCCTACGTTTTGAGACAGAAGAATGGTTTGTGAGTGCTCTTGGAGTAGTCGGTCTGGCTTTGAATCTATGTGCCTAATACTTCGTTTCTCAGGAAATTCTTGCAGCAGAAGATCCTACATTTGAGACTTTCTTCCTTTGGCTGTAGCTTTTAACGAGCATAAGCTATAGTCCCAGGCACGAACTAGCTAACTACAAGAGTCTTGTTATCATTGACTTAGTCATTTTCTAGCTTTCTTTACTTGACCATGAATTGTCTTCATATTGTGTTCTTTTGCATCATTTTTTATATTTTTTTAATAAATACCAATTCCAAGAAAATTTTATCTCCATTTCACCTAGAACCTGTAATTGCACAAATAATAATTACATACCACATGAAATTTATAAATGAAAGTAAAAACATGTAGAAAGATATGAGAAAAAGGAGAAATATATACTCAAATAAGTGTTGTTTTGACACTTATCAACTTAACTTTTTCCATGTCCTCAAGGTAAAAAAAGCTTAGAAGTGTAGTTTCTTTAAGTTTCTTGACTAAGACATTTGATAAGTACTTGTATTCCCATGTGCATGAAGAAGGAGTAGAGTACAGAGAACAATCTCACAAGTAAGTAAATGTGAAATTCATATAATCTAATGAGTAGCTTTGTCATCGTAGAAGGTTACTAAGTCATATCTTCATTGTAAAAGTCATTTTCTTGCCCAACTATCCCAAACTTCTTATGTAGAAACATCAAGTACTAAGGATAAAGAAAAACACACTCTCGGTATTGATCTCAAGTCATTTTTAGATAAACTATTGATTATAAACACTCAAGTGGTTGCATTTTATGAACCATACCCCTTTCTCACTTGGAAAATAATATATTTACTTTGTATATATTTTGAAATGATTGGATTTTATGATCCATATGAACTCAAATGTACCAATGTTTCATACTTCCACCAATTTTTGTGCTTGACAATATTGTATAAATTTTTTCCGCACCAATTATCTGTTGTGAGTGCACCAATTTTATGTGTTATGCATAATATTTTCTCTCATTGAATAGTTGCAGTTTCTGATCTGCACCATTCCTCACCTTTTTGCATAGCTCATTACTATTTTCTCATTCTTTTGATGATTTGGTTTTCAATCAATACTTCAAGTATTATTGCTGTAATTTCCTTCGTACCTAAACATACTTAACAAGATGTAATATGAACCACAAGCAAAGGAAAAACATATCCATAGAATGTATAGACATACTTACTTAGAAATTATCCTATGCTAGCAAAAGATTATACAAGACTTACATTAGCACTCGTGTTGTACGAAATTTAGCAAAGGCTTCTCTTAGGCTCCAAAAACTTGTTCAAAAGAACTTAGTTCTGATCTATTGAATACTCAAAACACATTTTCTAAAAAAAATCATCTCAACTTGTTCATCTTAGTCATGAACAAATTATTAGTAAACTTGAAAGAAAAACTTCAACTATACGTTATAACAAGATTTAAGTGTATATAGAATATGGTTAAACACTTAGAATATATGTTCTTCATTTTTTATTAATTTTTAAACACACAAATTAAACAAAATACTATTTTTCTTTCACATCATAATAATTATAAGGTGAAAGAAAAATGAGCACAATACATAAAAACATATCTCCCCCACAATAAAAGTACACAATGTCCTCGTTGTGTGGAGTCACACCAAACTAATCTTAAAAAGAGAAAATAACACTAGTCCTATAAATAAAGGAAAAGAAAAATAAAACCAAGCAAAAGGTGAGTCCAAAGAACTTGAAGTGAATTGCATATTTTACCTCTTCAAGAGAGAAAGCATCTTACGAAGCAAAGATTTATGACTTTTCTTCATTATCTTCACATCAGTTTTAATAGCATGAAGTTCCCTTTGGCAATTTTCCAGCTTTATTCTCATTTATGACTTCCATGATTCACGATCTTTAACTTCACCTTCATCCTCCCTAGCTAGCTCTTTTCCCGGTCGATGTGTTGGTTGTTCGAATGGTCTGACGGTGTCACCTTGAGTGGTGATCAAATTCTTTGGATGAAATTAATAAGGATGGAATTGAAAGGAACTATTCAACTAAAAAACTAGCCCCACATTTTTCTAACATTTTCCATTAATATGGAAAAAATCATCTACCTTAGTTTGACAAGGTAGTTCCCCTCATTCTCATACAAAAATGATGGTAATAATGTTTACACCACCAATCTTTGACTTGTTGATTGAATCCCAACTAATAACTGCGAAATCGATCTTGTCTCCCTTAATCCCACAAGAGAGAACATGATGATCTTTCTTTAGAATTTTTATGTTCTCCACTCTACAAAATACCAAAGTGGTGAGGTATTTATGTAGTATAAGAATGAAATCATTCTTGATTAACTTATTTGGAGAATTCTTTGCATCAAAGGTCTGTAGCCTCATTAATGTGTTTCACATCGCATTAACATCAAAATCACTTGGCATATCCTTACCATTCAAAGAAATGCAAACCAATCTTTCATATTCATCATATTAAGTGTGTATTCCTTTCATTCATTACAAATAAATATCCCTACACATTTCATCTTCAAAACAAAAACTAACCAAACATTCTAAAATCTAATCCTTCAATTGGAGAAATTTCATATATATGACAGTTCCCATTCTCGAGCCATCGAGAAAACCCTCAACTCCCCTTTTAATCCTAAGAGAATGAAGAAAGTTAGAATCTAAGAATAACATACCGCACTTTTCAAGACTTTGCCATTTCTAAAATCTCCTTCCTTCTACAATGGAATTGAGTGAAAAGATACTCTCAAATTGTACTTGAAAACTTATCCCATGTTGACATCTGAATATTCTCTTTTAGTGGCTCATGATTGTTCAATTTTTGGTGTAAGAAATAAACAAGAAAATAAATATTGAATGGGATGTGAAAGAAAAATATGTAGAATGAGAAGTATGGTGAAAAAGATGGGAAAGAAATGATAAGTGTCAAAGCACACTTGGAATTGGTATTTAATGGAAAAATTATGGAAAAGGGAGAGGCAACTACATGTTTAAGGTGAAATGGAAAGGCTAATTATAGGTTTTAGTTTAAATTACAGGTTCTAGATTAAATGGAGAGGCAAATTACAAGTTGCTTTTTATTCAATTTAAGGTATTAGGTAAAATGGAGAGGCAAATTATTTGGAATTGGTATTAAATGGAAAAAGTGTGGAAAATGATGAAAATTTATGCAATTTGAAGGCAAATATGGGTGATTTAAATAAAGCTTGAAATGACTAAGTCTAGAAGAAAAATTCAGAATTAAACCTGTTCGTGACTGCGACATAAACTTGCGCTCGTGATAATGCATGCTGAGAAACATAATGTTTTGGAGAACAAAGTCACATCCATGACATCCTGTCACAATTGTGAATGTCAAAATGATGACTGTGGATAAGTTCTTTTCAAATAACTTTTCAACCGTCAAAACTGGCAATACTATCAACTAAAAAGGCACATTTTCACCAACTATTAAAGAGTGAATACACACAACTTTTCACCTCTATATAAGGTAAATTTTGGTCAGATCGAAAAGGGAGACATCATTATTTTCATAAATATAAGTGAAGATATGTTATATTCTTTGATAGAATATATGTAAACTCGAGCAAAATCATTCTCTTTGTAGATTTTCACTTATTCTTGAGATTTTATTGTTGTAGTGTACTTGTAAAACACTAATCAATAAAATCATTGTTCTTCACATCATCTTCTATATTTACAAGAATTGAGTGCTTTACAAAGGAGATAATTCGTACAAGTAGTAGATTAGAAGTGAGTAAAGACTATCATGGTATTTGACAAACTTCAATAGAACACAGTTTGAATGTTAGAGTTCTCAAATATTCTATTTGCTTATATTTGTTTCATTTATGTGTTTATATTTCATGTCTCTTTGATTGATTTCTTTTGCAAGCTATGTGTTTAGTTAAGTTATAAGTTAATATATTTATCATTGCATCTGTATTCGGGGGGAATTTTATTGCTTATAATCTATATCATATGTGCTTACTTTGTTTATGAGTATATAGGAAGATTGTTTGACCAGAAAGATTGCTACATACATACATACATACATACATACATACATACATACATA
>CATIWQ010790990.1:0-13614 GCA_949673415.1 Euphorbia schlechtendalii
AATACACATTATGACACATAGACATATCATAAACTTCGAAATAGAAAGTATAAGTAGAAAATAAAGTAAAGTTGTAAGGTTTGCAAGTGAAAGCTAAAGTTGATCAAACCGTATCCACTCTTTAATGGGAGTCATCAATTCCCGCAATGCCTGCTTCTACTTTGAATCGGGTCTCGACTCATACAGAACCTCCGCTAGGATGCTATTTTTTGTGAATATCGAATAAAAGAATGTTGAAGAATGAAAACTTTTATTGATAAGTGCTTTGCAATTACACTCATACAAACAAACGCTCGAATCTGTAGAGAAATCTAGTGATCGAAATAAGGTTCGAATCACTTATATATTTTCTCGCTATTATGAACATAGTGAAATCTAGACATTTTTACTCTCTATCTATGCACTATAACACACACATAATCACTCATAATCCATGCCATGAAATTGGTGAGTTTGGAGCCCTATTTATAGAGTTCGAAGGGATACGTCTATCCATACAAAGGGTTGTGTCCATTGGTGAAAGATTGCATCTCTTCATTGTGATTGGTTGAGAAGCTTTTATTTAATCCATAATGGATAGACACCTTTTCATGATTGGTTGACTTCTGTTAAGTGTCTTTTCGTTGGTAGTTGATGGCGGTTGATCATGCTTATCTGGCGGTTGGTAGTTAAGAAGATAAGGCCAGAAATTCGTCCAAGTCGCGATCGTGATATACATGTCGCAACCTTGAATCTTTGATTGGCAGATTTCTGTTCTGAAGAAAAACAAGTCACGACCTTGAATGATTGTCGTGACCATGAATTGTGTTTTCTTCAAAATTCTCCTTACAACTTCACCGATCTTTGACAGCTTCGATCCTAAGCCAAATCTTTGAGTTCCACGCATCTTTTTGCACCTTTTTCACTATTTTTTCATAGAATTCCACTTTTGATAATTTTACTCCCAAGATTTACCTAGTATATGCATTTGCATAAAAACAACTACATACCACATGAAATCTTTTATATGAAGTATAAAAATGACTTAAACTATAGTGTTTAGTGTGTAAAATCAATATAATAATAAGTGTAATTATACTCTTATCACTGCCCCTCCGTTTAACAACACATACCTTGATTGGGACTTATAATTATCCCTGTCAGACTGAAAACTTGCGTTGGTGTATCCCTTCACATAGAGATCACATATCCTTGTTCCTACGTAAGTACTTTAGGATAGTTTTAATGGCCATCTAGTACTTCTCAACTAGGTCAGATTGAAATCAGCTCGTGATTCTCAACGCATGTCAGACGTTAAGCTGAGTGCATACTATAGCATACATGACGGATCCTATCGCAAGGCATAGGGTATTCTATTTTAATGCGTAGTCTCTCCTCTTGTATTATCGGATACTCAGATTTAGAAAGGTTAATTCCGTGAGACATTGGGAGATAACCCTTTCTTGAATGCTCAAGGTTAAATCAAGCCAAAACCTTGTCTATGTATGTACTTTATGAAAGACCTGTCAACCTTCTAGATCTATCTCGGTAGATCTTTATACTAAGAATAAAATTTTCTTCTCCAAGGTCTTTCATGCAGAACTTCTTTGATAACCATGACTTAACTGTCTGAAGAAAAGGAACATCGTTTCCTATTAGTAATATGTCATCGACATATAATATAAGGAAAATGATCGCACTCCCATTAGCCTTCTTATATAAACATGGCTCATTAGTGTTTGACACAAAACCAATTTCTTAGATTGTTTGGTCAAAACCTAATATTCCAAATCCTTGATGCTTGCTTAAGTCCATAAATGGACTTCTACAACTTGCATACCTTTAAACCATCCTTGGATGTAAAACCTCGGGTTATGCTATATACACATCCCTATCCAGATTCCCGTTAAGGAATGTTGTTTTCACATCCATCTACCAAATCTCATAATCTTAATGAGCGGCGATGGCAAGGAGTATCCTGATAGACTTTGGCAAGGCCACCGGTGAAAAGGTTTCATCATCGTCAATGCTTTCTTTTTTACTGTAACCGTTTACAATCAGACTTGCTTTATAGGTAATTACGTTACTGTCCATGTCATTTTTCTTCTTGAAAACCCACTTCCATCCTATGGGCTTAATCCCACTTGGAGCATCAATCAAGCTCCAAACTTGATTTTCTTACATGGAGTCCATCTCTGACCTCATGGCTGCAAACCATTTGTTAGACTCTAAGCCTTCCATTACCTCCTTGTAAGTCATGAGGTCATCATATTCCATAAGGAAGAGATGTTTATCATCAGTGATGAGAAACTAGTATTGCTCGGGAGCGATTGGAGCCCGACTTTACCTACACAATGTCGGTGTTATAATAGGCTGTTCCATGCTTACACTTTCTTGTGTAACTGGTGTAGGAACAATCAATAGATTGTCTATTTGATATTCTTGA
The DNA here is from genome assembly GCA_949673415.1 of Euphorbia schlechtendalii. NCBI lineage: Eukaryota > Viridiplantae > Streptophyta > Magnoliopsida > Malpighiales > Euphorbiaceae > Euphorbia > Euphorbia schlechtendalii. Next base: position 2,426 of record CATIWQ010790990.1, read on the forward strand.
GTGCCTAACTCAAGATTGCTCCCACTAGCTTTCACAAGTATATCTCCTTCTCGAGGAATTGAGCATTTATGGAAATAAGGACTTTTTATTCCTTGGGATCATAGAAGGTATACCACATAGTCTCCTTAAGGTAACCTACAAATAGGCACCTATCAAACTTAGCACCCAGCTTATTTGAACTTGTCCTCTTTACGTAACCAGGACATCCCCAAACTCTCAGGTGAGAAAGAGATGTTTTCTTACCATACCATGATTCGTATGGTGTTTGATCAATTGATTTAGAGGGCACTCTATTTACAATATAAACTGCTTTCTCAAGTGCATAACCCCTAAAGGATCTGCTGAGTTCTGCTTGGCTCATCATGGACCGAACCATATCGAGTAGGGTTCGATTCCTCCTTTTTTACACTCCATTGTGTTGGGGGTGTATAAGAAGGTGTACACTGGGATAAAATACCATCATCCCTTAGATAATCCTACACATCTTCGCTTAAGTATTCACCACCTCGAGCAGATAAAAGGGTCTTGATACTCTTTCTAAGTTGTTTCTCTACTTTGGTTTTGAATTTTTAAATTTCTCAAACTCTCAAACTTATACCTCATAAGGTACAGATAACCATATCGCGAATAATCGTCGATAAAGGTTGTGAAGTAGACTAAACCCTCATGTGTCTTAACACTCATTGGATCACATACATCGAAATGTATTATTTCCAAGGTACTAGTGGCACGTTGACCCTTTCCTTTGAAAGGTTTGTAGTCATCTTCCCCTCTAAACAAGGTTTGTACGCACCATAGGATTCCCATTCCATTGGGCCCAAGTCACCACATTTGTGTAACTTAGTTAAGCGAGTCTCATTTATATAGCTTAGAAGACAATGCCATAAGTATGAGGATTTCTCATTATCTAATCTCAATTTCTTAAAAATTTTCATACTTAGAATTTAAGTTTTAGTATCTAAAACATAAATGCCATTAACAAATATTCCACAATCATAAAGAATATTATCACTTCAAATTTGACAATTATTATTAGAAAATAGAATCTCCAAACCCTCTATTGCTAAACATGCAACATAAATAATATTCTTAGTGACAAAAGGAATATAATAGCAATTGTTCAAAACTAAAACTAGGCCACTAGGCAAACAAAGGCTATATGTCCCTACAACTGTTGCAACAACCCGTGCTCCATTTTTAACTCTTAGGTCCATTTCCCTCTTTGCAAGCCTTCTACTTTTTTGCAATCCCTACATAGAAGTACATTTATGATTACCACAAACAGTATCCAATGCCCAAGTAGACTCATAGGGAACTGTAGAAAAACTCTCTAGTATGAACATTCCTCTAGATGTTTGAGCCATAACTATCATCATCGATGAGCTTGTTTCAAGAGAAATATTTTCCCTCTTCAATTCTAACTTCCTCATGAGCTTTCTCTTGACTTTTAAACCTTTTAATTTCTTAAATTAAGGTCCTCAGCATTTACTTACTCTTTGAGTTTATTTCTAAACTCAATCTCATAAATCTCGAGCAAGTCCATAAGTTGGGTTAAGGTATAGTTGGGAGAACACTCCATGAGCATCTTCTTGAAGGAATAATATTTATTGGGTAATACCCTCAATACCATTTCCCTCAAAGACTTCTCACTATACTGAACTCCTAACTCTCTTAATTTCTCTGAGTTGTCATAAATATTCATAACCAACTCTACTACTGAGGTGTCTCCTCGCAATTTACTGTGGAATAGTCCATCTTCTAAACTTTCCACCGTTTCGAGATTATGAATCATGGTTACGAGATCCAACCCTTTGTACTTGTGTGTACTTTGGGAGCATGTGGTCTTACATGAGTTTTGCGATAAACTCATAGTTTCCCTTTTGCTCCTCATAATCATTCATCTCACATGCAAAAGCATTCTTGCTAGGATTTTTGGGACTAGGATTAGTAAAAAAGTAATCCAGGTAGTAGTTCTAAAGAACTCCTCCAACAATCTCAAACCACTCATTTAAGTTATAAACAACAAATTTTATATCAACAAGATGACATATGTCAATGCGAGTATTTTCATCAGTGATCATATTCAATCTAGATATAAGATAGAATTTGTTTAGATATTTGTATATGTAAATGCATTTAATATAAGGTCTTTAAATAAATACATAATTCCTACTATTTTCTTGACATTCAAATAGCCCCTTCTATTTAAATTCAGGAAATTTGGTCTGATCAATTTTCCTTAGTAGGTAGCATCCATAGCCACTCATCACGACCCCCGCTATAGCAGGTTAAGCCACAACAAGACAACCATGGTAGGAACCCATCCATTTACATCTCATACAATTGCTAATCCATCTGAGTTTTCTTTCTCGAGACGTGCATACCCAATTGTATGACGCCTCAAATGTGTCTCTAATCTGGCATTAGCTCCAATGATATGGAAAACTAACCCATTTTGGTTAAGGAACTAACCCAATCTAGTCTCATGACCAAACACATGTTAAGGGAAGGCATGTTGTACATGTGCTTACATCGGTTAATAAGGTTCGTATCATGACTGATGACGGGAAGATAATCTACCACCTTAATATTGTTTTAGGGATTTTATTGGTGCCGCTGGTCTCGCCCTATTCTAGGTCTTATACGACGAATATGATTAATACAATAATAATTCCGGGCTATTTGGAATAATTAACTCTAAGGGAACATGCTCAAGATTGGTACATCATACTATTATGCCAAGAGTCCACATATCATGCAAAACAAACAAGGTCCGTGTTTAAGTTCTTGCACCTATGTCTATAAGTTTTAATTCAACAACTTAAACCACGTTTGTAAAACCATATGCGGAATCCAATTCCCACCCTAGAAATCAACTAAGTCATAAAAGTCCATTGGGTACACTTGAACCTAATACCGATGGAGATTTCCAGGAAGGAGAGGCCCCCTTAAAGTGAATGAGAAGCAAAGTCCAATCCTTGCCAAAATAACCACGAGCACTTCGATTCATTGTACTATGGATAACTATGATTTAAAGATTTCGTTCTTTAACTGAGTGAAATATGAGACGACCCTTAATTAAAGCATTTACACATTTTTGTAAAACATTGTTAATTTATATGATAATCACCTAGACTAAGTTTGAGCAAAACCTTAATCTAGTTATCACATCATTTTCTAAAACGGGAATTGAAACCTAAGTCATGCATATCATACTTTAATCAATTCATAGAAAATATCAATTTCAACATATTATAATCAAGCATGCATAACATAAGGCAGGCTCTGATACCACAGCTGATTGATCAAGACATTAATTGAACATGTAACGTTGCAAGGTGGAATTTCAAAACTTAAAATTAACAAAAAAGGATCTCCTAAGCATGCCATGAATGATATAATTTAAGTTGAAATGTTCCATAGAAGCCAATAGGTTTATAAAACTTATAAAAGAAACGCTATCATCCAAGTTTAGAGCATTACCAATTGATGCATGCTATGCTCTTTGATTTGGATGCGGCGTTCCCTTTAAAGCAATTCAACAGAACTCCATAAGCACAAGCCTCCAAACTAGGATAACCTTTATGATTGATTCGCACGGATCTTCACCGACCAAAACCTTGTTGAGGTAGAACCCATTAATAGATAGTAGCTGCTAGATCGCTCGAAGACCAACTCGAAAATATAAACTGAGAAGGCTCACTTCAAATAGGAAGAGCCTTCTATAGAATTCTTCGTTGCTTGGAGAAACTCGTTTAGGATCTCGCACAACTCACGAAGAAAGAGATATCGAACTCAGAGAGAAAGGATGAGTTGACGTGTAGAATAATGAGAGAGGGGAAGCCTATTTATAGGGAAAGGGGGAGTGTTTGACTCCCCCTCAAACATAATGTGGGATGGGAATTTCCCATTCCACATAGTGGGTCAGTTGCGGGCTGACTTGCTCGCGGCCTCTAAAAGGCAAGCCCGCTTGTGCCTAAGAATGGGCTCACAGGGCTTGCGAGCTTGAGCATGGGTCGTGCAGGCGGGCTTATGTGGCAAGCACGCGCAAGCGGTGCCATGTGCAGTTCTTATGGGCTTGCAACCCGCTAGCGCGTGTTGGCTTACCCCGCGCGCTAGCAGCTCACGAGCTTTTCAGCATGCAGGGCAGCTGCGCAGGCCCCACTCCGAACATCCCTATGTTTGTTTGGGGCTCACTTGCAACGGGAAGAATTCTCTTTATTTCCTTTAATTATTAATTTGGTCTAACCAATTAATAATTAATCTAAGGATTTCAACATCCTTAATATTCTCTGCATAAACCCAGTCTATAGGTTCTTTACTTAGTCTGGTAAAGACCCAAAGTGTGTGACCTCGTAAGATCCCGAAGTATAGAGCCGCTAAAGGTTAACCTAAACTTGGCTTCCCATTTGGGAAACCTTTAGGCTCAGTGTTCCAGACTGATATGGAACACGATAGCTCTAGATGGGGCTTTCTAGCAAAGGTGTATGATCCCCCAATACTCAAAACGTAACGTGTCTGTGACTTGAATCGATTCTGCAGTAGTAACCAATATAATACACTCCTTCCATCAGGTTAAGTACCATCTAGTTTATTAAGTTCAGATTAAGTGTTAGCTCATGTAATAGCCGTAGTTATTCTGGAATTAGACTTGTTCACTAAAAACACCACTCGCCATAATGTTTCAAGATTGACTATTAATTTTATTCTTTGATCAGAGGTGTATGAGTGTGTCTCTTTAACAAGGGGCCCTAAGGTACATCTCCCATTATATCACTATATTAGGAGCGATGGATCCCATCTTGACTACCCGACTTACCAAAATGTGATCATCCCTATACCCGTAGTCACCTATGTCATCCGAATCACTAGGGTATGAATAAGTATGACATAAAGCATATGACAAAAACCAACTCCTTCGTAAGGTAACCAGTATCTCAGGTCTGAGGATACTTGTACTGCTACTTTAATAAGATATGATACCAATACATGGATATAGTTATTTCCGAGTGTCTATCTTATAGCAGTCTCCAATGTCCCGAATACATTCATGTGTTAACTCAAGGTACCACCTTCAGCTCGTGAGATCGGCTGCTTGGATCTAATCCAAGGAGTAAGCCTATACATGCTAGTCTATCCACTTCATTGATATCCGGTCTCAATGAAACTATGATTAGGGATATTTAGACTATTCATAGTAACACGTATATGTAGTTCTCACTCCCCATAGCTCCCACGATGTCCTAGCACTTTTACTCTATGAAGTAGTCACGAACTTTGTCTTATCAATGTGCATATACATAATACTATACATATATGATTCCAGCGAGATACATAAATAAATAAAGCACTGATAAATAATAAAGATGCATTTATTATTATTAGTAATTAAGATATATCGCCCTAACTTCCTCTAGGGCCTACATCATGTATAACACCCTTATCATGAATTCTATCTAGCACTCGAAGCACGAATGGATGTAGTCTCCTACGATGATATTTTTGGCCTCCTTTTGTCGAAAGAGAGGCAACTAAAAAAGGGATTAAATACTATTGATGACTTGAATGAAATTTTAGCCCATGTTACTTACGTGTCAACCTTTCTCTGGTTATCGAGGTTGAGTTCAAGGAAGAATAAGCACATCGCATTCCCCTGAACAACAAGGATACTTTTATAGTGCTAAATACATGGGATAACTACCCCACCTAAACTTCTATCCATCAATTTTGGGATCAACATCGAATTCACAAGCTGGCAGTCCTCTCTACTAACAACAGATTGCACAAACATGATCCATCTGATTATGCTAATGTGGTGTGTTATAATTGCAAAGGTACATGTCATTTCATGAGAAAATTCCCCTCTCCTAAATTGAATACCAACCAAAACCCTAACCCACCCACCTCGAACTTTACCACTACACACACAACAGATCAGTAATGGATTATGAACAGCGGCGTGACTCACCTTATTACGTCAGATTAGGGAAACATGAATTTTTATTTAGAATACTCAGGATGAAGTCCAATCAAGTAATGATTTAACTTTACCCATTACTCGTGCTGGTTCTACTTTACTTCCAAATAGTTCTTTGTCATCGTGATAACTATTGCATGTTTCCTAGTCCAAATTCTATCTTATGTTTATAAGTGCTCTTACTAATTCAAATAATGTTTCTGTTTAATAAGTTTCTTTATTATGAAGGATGTTAATTCCCAACAGATGATTCTATGAGGCTAATAAATTCTCACAAATTCTCCAACCATGCAAGCAAATCTCACTTCAATAAAGACTTGACACGAGCTTCTTGGTCAACTTAGCTATCCTTTAGTTAGCAGAGTTTTGAATCAAAATAACATAAAGTGTTTGTCACGTCCTGTTGATTGTCCATTGTGCGGTTAGTAAAAGTCATTGTCCACCATTTCTTTATCCGAGTCTACTGTTACAGGTCCCTTAGATTTAATCTGTTCGGATTTACAAGGTCCACCTCCTAAACAATCCTTAGATGGATTTTGTTATTATTTTACTTTCTGAAATACACTTGGATTTATTCTTTGACTCATAAATCTAATGTGCTACCCATGTTTATCAAATTCCACTTACATGTTGAGAAATTTTTTTGTCGATCAATAAAATCGTTCCAATCGGATGTTGGTGGTGAATTTATCAACATAAAATCTAATTTATCCACCCATGGTGTTACACATTGTATGTCATGCTCATATACACTTGAACAAAATGGGAATGCGGTAAGAAAACATCGTCATATTGTTGAAACTAGATTATCTCTACTTCATCGTGCTAGGTTACTTATGAAATTTTGATCTTTTGCGTTTGATACTTATGTGTTCCTCATAAATTGTGTACTCTATGCTAAATTATAATGTGCCATTTCAATGCTTGTTTAAAGATGTAACTATTATACTTTATTATGTATTTTTTGTTGCTTACATTTTCCATGGCTTTATCGATATACTTCACACAAGATGAATTATCTCTCCCATCCATGTGTTTTCTTAGGATACAGTCATATTCACAAAGGATATCGTTGCTTAGATCCTGACTTTATTCAAATCTTTATCTCACGCCATGTTATTTTTTATGAATTGGTTTTTCCATATCCTGATTTGGTACTTGCTGCTATTTATGGTCCGTCACAACAAACGTTGCATCTGCTTCCATTGATAACGATAACAAATCCACCATCCACGTTATCTAACCACCCAACAATCCCACATACCACATTACAACCTCAAATATCACAATCAGTACCACATACTAATCCAACCCCTCAACCACCTATAACCCCGCCTTCTCCTCAACCAACACCAATAATGGAACTAATAAATCTACTTATATCCCAACTACACATGCCTCTAACCATCATGAAATAGCAACCCCTCCTTCATCAGAAAATCAAGACGTTACCCTTGAATGAACCATCCCCCTCATAGTTTCTCTGTTGCCTCTATATTCACCTTCTAAGCACCAAACCCAACCAATCAGGGTTATATCTTGTTGTTGACCTACATCCCTTTGATACACAAATAAATACATAGCCACAAACAACACCAAAGCTACCTATTAAGTGTATAACTCAGGCTTAAGCATGAAAGTAGGGACCGCGAGCTCTTAACTTGCAAGTACTTGGACGCGATCCATCTTATTACACTAAGGCTGCCAAGGAGCCTCGATGGAGGACAACCATGATGGAGCTGTATTTAGCATTACAATGGAACAACACATAGGACTTGGTCCCACCCTAACATGCACCAAATTTCATTAGATGCAAGTGGGTATATAAAACCAAACTTAAGACGGATGGGAGTATTGATGGACACAAGGCTCGACTAGTAGTGAATGGTTTTCACCAATGGCCCAAGAAATTATTTTGATAAATCTAAGGGAAGTGTCTACATCTTTCTTATTTGAGTTCGATCTTGAGTTGTTGATGTAGAAGGTTCTTGTTGTACTAAGATACATTCCGATCCTCTCTCCAAATAGGTTTTAACAAGGTGGTACATGTGATATGGCAACAAGTGATCCACTCAGCAGGCATCCTTCATCACCAGGGGATCGCAAGTCATGTTTTCACGAGCTTCTAGGTAAAATAGGGCACCCTAATCTTAAGGCTAAGCCATTTAATTTAATATGCTTTTTTGAGTATTTTAAAAGTGGGTTAACTCATTTGATGACTTTTAAATACTCACCGATAATCTTTCAAACCCTTTTTAGAAGAAAAGTATTCCCTATCAGATGTCACCACTGTGAGCGGATGATGTTCAACCCGCGTGATCATAGCAATTCGCCGACCTCGTTAGAGGGGGAGTGGGGGTTTGTGAAAGCATGAGTTTAAAGTGATATTATGTTTAAAAAGACTCGAGACCTAAATCTCTAGCCTATGTTACAGAGTCGCCACTCGGATCAGCTCTTCCAGGAAAATTTGGTATAGCCTAGATTAGTTTGTCTAGTCCGTACCATAGTACAGAGATTCGAGTTTGGATGAGTTACCTATTTCATCTTCATTTGAGTTAAATTACACTATTTAGAAACCAACTTCATATTATACAAATGAACATGTAAATCTAGGTCAAAAATTGTAAAATGAGGCTGTCATTGAACCCGTCTTGAAGGAGAGATCATTAATGCAAGTAAAATATATCTCGATAAAGGGAAACTAGCTTTAACCACCCGAATATCCTTCAAATCAATTTCAAGTCTCCAAAAATGCTCAAGTGTAAATTCTATTGATCGTAAGGTTTTGATTTTATTAATTTAGAGGTCTTATAATCGGTGATGAAGCCAAAACCTTGTTTCCCACTTCTCTACCTATAAGATAAAAGTTCAAAATACGAACAAGTGTTGTCAATACCGCTTATCTAAATAGAAAAATGGTGACCACTGCAAATATATAGTTTCGATGTAGTTTTAAAAGATATCGATCCCACAGGGAAGGAATTCGGTTCTAAAGACTAGCTAGAGTTACGGAACAAAAGAAATAAGATAATTTGTATTGGAGGGTTGGATGATTTGTATGATAGACTGATGAATAGAAAGATGTATGAACAGACTCGAGAAAATGTAAAATATAAAGATATTCCCTAAAAACAAGTTTAACAGAGAAAAACATGCAAAATCATCAAGAATATTCCGTACACTAAATAACTTCAACAAATAAGGTTCTGGACACCCTAATATTCAATAATTTACCACAGAGCAACACATGAGATGACTTTTCTAAATCTAGGGTAAACAAGAACCTGGATAACATTATTACTATGCTTAGTACGGGTCGCTCTCACATAGCCATATTTAGCAAGTTACCATTCAAAAAATGTTGGCTCACTAAACAGCATTATAATCACATATCCAGTGACTATACAAAATCTTATTAACCTCAATATCACTCTTAACGTAAACTCGAAAGCATATAACTTGATTAATATAAATGACGTAAGATGAAATACTCGTTATGACACATAGTCATATCATAAACTTCTAAATAGAAAGTATAAACAGAAAATAAAGTAAAGTTGTAAGGTATGCTAGTGAAAGCTAAAGTTAATCAAACCGTATCTAATCTTTAATGGGAGTCGTCAATTCCCGCAATTCCTGCGTCTACTTTGAATTCGGTCTTGACTCGTACAGAACCTTCGCTAGGATGATATTCTTTGTGAATTTCGAATAAAAAGAATGTTGAAGAATGAAAACTTTTATTGATAAGTGCTTTGCAATTACACACATACAACAAACACTCGAATTTGTGTAGAAATATAGTGATCGAAATAGGAATCGAATCACTTATACATTTTTCTCGCTAAGACTTTCAATGTAACTAAATCTAGATATTTTCAATCTCTATCTATACATGCATACTATCATTCAATGCCTTCTATTCATGCCAAAAAACCATGCACCACGAAATTGGCTGGTCTTGAACCCTATTTATAGAGTGTGAAGGGTTGCGTCTATCCAAACGAAGAATCTTGTCTATTGGCGAAGAGTTACATCACTTCATTGTGATTGGATGCAAAGTCTTATCTTTATCCATAATGGGAAGGCACCTTTTGATGATTGGTTGACTTTCAAAAGATGTCTTTTCGTTTGGTAGTTGATGGCAGTTGATGGCGGTTGATCATTGTTGTCTGGCGGTTGGTAGTTGATAAGAGATTAAAAATAATTGTCACAAGTCATAATCATGAATCACATGTCACGATCATGACTAAGGGTTGATAACTTTCTGTTTTGAAGAATAACAAGTCGCGATAGCGAATGGGTGTCATGACCGTGAACAATGCTTTTCTTCAAAATTATTCTTGCAACTTTACCGATCTTCGACAGCTTCGATCCTAAGCCAAATCCTTGTGTTCCACTCATCTTTTGCACCTTTTTTACTCCTTTTCCGTAGAATTCCATCTTTGATCATTTTACTCCCAAGATTTACCTAGTTTCTACATTTGCATAAAAAACAACTACATACCAGTGAATTCTTTTATATGAAGTATAAAATGAAACAAAACCATATTGTTTTATGATAGAAAATGTCATGATAATAAGTGTAAATATACACTTATCATCTATATTACTAAAAACTCATATTTTAAGCTTGAATAGTCACCATTGACCCTCTTAAACATATATCCATATTTAATCATTTCAGGAGCTACTGTCTAACATGCAATATCTTTAGCCATATGTTGATATCGTTAATGACATTAGTGATGTCGTTAATGATATTGCACTAATAGCAACAATAGAAAACTTTAGAATTTACACTAAACATAAAAAACACAATAAACATGCATATTTATGTGAAACACAACTCTAGGAACTTGATAAGTGTATAATTACACTTATTATCAATATAATTTTACACACTAAACACTATAATTTAAGTCATTTTTATACTTCATATAAAAGATTTCACGTGGTATGTAGCTGTTTTTGGTGCAAATACAGATACTAGGTAAATCTTGGGAGTAAAATGATATAAAGTGGAATTCTATGTAAAAAGAGTGAAAAAGGTGTGAAAAGATATGTGGAACTTAAAGATTTGGCTTAGGATTGAAACTGTTGAAGATCGGTGAAGTTACAAGAAAAATTCTGAAGAGAAACATATTTCACGGTCGTGACAACCATTCGTGATCGTGACTTGATACACTTCAGAAGAAGAAAATTATCAAACAAA
>CATIWQ010791125.1:0-20358 GCA_949673415.1 Euphorbia schlechtendalii
GACTCACTCCTAACTTATCTCAGCTTATTTTCTTTCCCTTTCCTTTAATTTTATTTTAATTTACTTTATTTTTTTACTGTTTATCTTCCATTTTGATCCAGTGGAATACAATTCTTGGTTTAACTTGCAGAATTGGACTTTCATGGTGGGTGGTTTAATGGATCGGATGTATTGGTAGTGGTTCAATTATTCAATTAAAAGGAGCAGTGGGCCTCAAGTGATTTTTTTTACCCATTAACCCAACAACCCGTTTAACCCAAATAAACATCCCAAATAACCACCCAATTACCCACCTCCCCCAAAATACATTACACCAAATCCCTAAGTTTCAAGCCACCTCTCCTGCCGTCGCAATCCCAACCTTCACCAGCTTCACCCCCGCTTTCCAAAACACCCATCACCGCCAGGACACCTCGCCTTCTTCTCTTTCTCCAAAGCAACCGGTCTCAACCATGGCGTGCACCAAAACCCCGGTCTTTAGACCCCCTCCGCGAGCCCCTCCCCAAACAGCCACTGAACCCACCGCTCCTTCGATTGAATCACAACAATCTTCACCGATGAAAAGTGTTCGACCACAACCACCTCAGCCGAAACCCCCATCGCCGTCGCAACCCACAGACCAACTAAAACGATCCTCGTCGGAAAAGAGAAGCCCACTACCGACTCAGTCATCGCCATCCCGTTCACTGGCCGAATTAAACGCAATCCCTCATGTTATCACCGAACCAGTGCTCGGTTCATTCTTCGTCACCGTTGACAGCCTTCCGGTGACAACATTCTCGAGAAAAAGAAGAGCGATCGTGGTTGAGGATGCGGATGAACAATCACCCAACCCCGAACAACCCATTGAAGAAACGCCACTGAGCCCCTCTCCATTTACCAGAACCAAGACAAAGGGGAAGAAATTGGTGAAGAAATCGGTAGTAAGACCCACCTCAAATGCTCAAAGTCCAACTTTACCGCCTTCTTCCAAGACCCGTTCACAGGCCACTTGCGACACTCCACGGACAGCATCAGCCCCCTCGAAGGCCAAAGGGAGAAAACTAGACAAGTCCTCTAACTCCAAAGTCGCTAAATCAGCCACTAATACAAAGAAGATGCCTAATAAGAGGGCTAGGCTTGCACAAGGAGGTCCAAGCACCTCTCAGGTAAGGTTCCCGACATTTAAACCTTCTAAATTTATCCATTTTGAATCCCTTGTACGTCTAGGAATAGAGAGTCAAGTTAGAGAATATATCGATAACATTGGTTGGGGTCAGTTTTAGGGAGTTTACAGAGGAATTTTTTGGGAGTTTTAGTTTCCACCACCCAAAAAACAAACCCATTGATATTGATGCTCCAGGAATGCTCGACTTTTCTATATGTGGTGAATATTACAACCTTAGCATTACCGAGTTCAATATCCGTTTGGGTTTGATAACCAAGGATTTTGCCTTGTCGGAGACCTATAGGACTGGATTTTGCGACTTTCCCACTGAGTTTAGAGATGCTGATTTTTATAGGGAATTGTGCAATTTGGAATTTGGTGATTACGACCCGAGTTCTTCTACTGACACTGCTTTTTCCGATCATGCGCTGAAATATTTGCATCGTTTTTTAGCTTTTGTTTTTTCAGGTCGTGAAAAAAATTCTTCAGTAGTGTCCAAAACTGAGCATTTCTTTCTATGGGGAATGCTTCATAAGAAGTACATTAACCTAGGGTATTGGGTCGCAATCCAATTGAAATCTGTGGCTAAAGATAATAGGGCTGTCATTTTAGGTCATTTGGTCACTCAATTCGCAGTAAACCAGGACCTCTTTGATTTGGAATTCAATGATTTTGAGAATGTTTTCTCTTTGTCCCCTCTGGATTTGAAAATTTTAACTAACATGGGTTTGGTTGAGGTTACGCCGGAAGGGCATACTATTTTTACAGCCCCTGTGACAGTCGATGCCGCTTCTTTTGACCGTTCGATCACCATTGGGCAAGAGACGATCATCCGAAAGTAAAAGGAAATGATCGCGCTCCTCAGGCAACATATAGAGCAGCAGAGTCAAATGATCACACTCCTCCAACAACTCATGCATTTGCGACAGAGCTCCTAGGCTGCCCTTCCTCGCCAGGTTGTATCATTCCTCGCTTTACTTCCTCGCTTTACTTTCCATTTTTATTTGCGTTGTGCATAAATGGGGGCATTTCTTCCTTTAAGTGTGGGGGAGGGATTTTAATTATTTCTGTCACTTGTATACTGCCTGTTTTCAAGCAAACCTGAAAAATTTAAATTTTTTTTTCAAATCAAAGACATGTTGAAACTTAGAAGAAAAGAATACCAAGGATAGATAATAATGAACTAGTATCCGAATTTGATTCCCTAACCTAATTTCTGTCATTGAGAGCCGATTTAAGAAGTAAACATCCCAATCAATTACATTCTGAAAGTCACCTAGTAAAGTCTCAGTTTTATCCTGAATTGTTGAATGACTCAAATGCATTTCCTTCTGTACATATGTGACTTTGGTGGTTTTGTTTTTCGCTTTGAGTTTAGAAGAAATAGCATTGCTCTGCTAGCAACCGGGTGATGACTCTTTCATAGGTTTTATTTTTGTTTTAGAAGGGAAAGCATTGTTCGGCTAGCAACCGGGTGATGACTTTCCCATAGGATGGCTAGAAGGAAAAGGCGTACTCGGTTGCCAACCGGGTATCATCTCTTCCATAGGTTTTCTCTTTTTCAAAAAAAGAAAAAAAAGAAAAAAACGCAAATAAAAAAATTCAGAAAAGAAAAAAAATATAATAATATAATAAGTATGTGTCTAGGGATCCCACCAAACGAAACATATAGTGAGGTTGGAGTCATTTTAGCTTTTAACTTTTGAGAAAGATTGAGTTTCGAACTAGGTGAACTTTAAATTAATTGGTTGGGTGTTTAGAACTTACAAAGGAATTATGTCAAATTTTTGGTGAAAGAAGTCACAATTTGGGAAAGTGAATGATTTCTTTATTTGGTTTTAATTCGCTTCTCTTCTGATCTTTGATGTTTGCTTGAGGTCAAGCAAAGGGCAAGTGTGGGGGAGTTTGATAACTTGCAATTCCAACATGTTTTAGTGTCTATTGTTCTGTGTTTTGGAATGGTTTACTACTGATTTGTGGTTAAATTTTTTGTCTTCAGGTGTTAATCAATTCTAACTTGAGATATCATGAAATTGGAGTTAACCTGGAGTCAAGGCTAAAGCTGAAGTTGAAGGGGTAGTAGCTGAGTGCAGTTAACCTGGAGGCAAGGGTAAGAGATTGCGGACGGAATCAATTCTGGAAATTAACGATCAACAGAAGACTTTTAGTTTAATTAGGAACCTTTTCCATTTTATTATTTATTCTTTTCCCATCAGATAATTTAGGAATTTAAAACAAAAGGAATTTTGATGTTTTAGTTTAGGAATACTTCTTGCGTCATTAGGAGAGGGGATTTTTATCCTATTTGAGGGCTAGAAGTTGGTGGATTGTGGGGCTTTGGATTATTCATTAGACTGCAGACAGTAACGTTGGCTTTAGATTTGTTTTACTTTTGTTTACTTTTGAATGCAAATTTTAGTTTTTAATTCAATTATGTGTGGCTAAGTTCGTTTTTCTTTTGACTAAGGTGATTACTTGAAGCTATCATCAACGTGAGGCTTGTTCTTACTTGTGTTTCCGAATTTCAGTTTTCAAATCCAAATCAGTAATATTTCTATTGTTCAAACTTTGATTTCGTCAATTCGGTCGGTTGTCGTTTATCGAAAAGGCAAATATATCGTTATTTTATTGTGTTATGCTATCATGATACAATAGAAGTTTTTTAACAAATGAATTCTTGTAAGATTCGTGGTTGGATTTGGATTAAGTCTTTTCTTTATGCTATCATAGAGTCTTGAGTTAAAGTTGGTTCTTACGCGTAAAGCCTTTTTGAAATTAAATCTTATCAGCTATCTGCAAGTGCGTTTCGGAATTGAGAGTAAATGGTTTAGCTATCTACTATCATTCTCATATTTGGAAGAGATTTTATTAATCGTGCTATCATGATTAAACTGACTGATTGATTCAAGAAATTTACATTTTGTGCCTGTGATCGGTTGATATAAAGCTGAAAGTATTCCTTAGTTAAAAGATTTTTTCCAATTGAATTTCCTTCCCTTCTAATTTTTAATTTATTAATTTTGTTAATTATCGATTCAACTTCAAACCCTCGATTTTTATTTTTCTTTGAAATTTTACTGGTTATTTAATCAAAGAAGATTGATTTCATAAGTCCCTGAGGAGACGATCCCACTTACCTCTATCGCAAATTTAGTTTGTCTTGGTGAAACGTGTTTTATTTTATTTTTTCCGAATTCGACGCTTGTCAATGGTTATTGCTACTATCTGAATTCGACATCGAATATGTGACAAAAAAAGTCATTAAAGGACGAGCAGTCTTTGAATTTTTGGCAAATCAACCCTTGGATTGATTACATTGAAAATCTAGAATTTCCAGATGAGCAACTATCATTGATAGAGGATGTCGGTGTAGAGTGGAAGATGTTCTTCGACGATGCAATGAACATAAAAGGAGCTGGCCTAGGTGTTGTATTAATAACATCGGAAAATGAAGTTATACCCCTTTCCAAATGATTGGAATTCCCAGTAACAAACAACAGGGCAAAATACGAGGCCTGCATGTTTGGGTTAGAGGCACTTTGAAAGGCAGGGGCAAAAGATGTATCGGTCGTTGGAGACTCAGCTCTGGTTTTTAAACAAGTCACTGGCGATTGGGAAATAGGAGAAGTATCACTTCGTCCTTATGTGGAAGTAGTATGGAAAATCTCACAAAAAATTTTCAAATGAATCTTCAAACACGTGCCTAGGGATGAAAACCAAATGGTAGATGCACTCGCTACACTAGCATCAATGTGGGAGGGTCTTAGAACTCAATCAATCAAGCCTGTTGTACTGCAAACGGCCAAAGAACCCTTCTACTATCGCCTAGTGGAAATAGAGGATCAACAAGCTATCGGGAATTGGTCCTTCGACATCGTCAAATTTTTACAGATTGGTGAATACCCAGAAGGTGCAATAGACTCTGAAAGAACCTCATTACGGCGATTAGCGACTCAGTACCATCTATTAGAAGGGGACCTTTTGAAATGAACATCAGAAGGAATGCTGTTGAGATGTCTCACAGAACAGGAGGCACTATTGGTAATTAGATAAATGCACATGGGAGACTACGGTCCACACATGATTGGGATAGCAATGGCTAATAAAATACAACGCCAGGGATGTTATCGGACAACAATGGTCACAGACTGCGCATCGGAAGTACGAAAGTGCCACGAGTGCCAGATTTACGGTGACATCAATCGTATACCCCCATCTGAACTCCATAGCTTAGCTACTCCTTGACCATTTTCAGCATGGGGCATCGACATTATTGGTGAGATTCGGCCAAACTCGACTAATGGACATTGATTCATTATAGTAGTAGTCGACTACTTTTCAAAATGGGTGGAAGTCGAATCTTACACCAACATCACCGCTAAGAAAATGACCAAGTTCATAGAAAAGCATATATTTGCCCTATATGGCATTCCACATCACATTATATCGGATAATGGGGTTCAATTCCAAGGAGCCACATCAGATCTAATGAGGAAATATGGGATCGAGCACCATTGATCATCACCATACAGGCCACAAGCTAATGGAGCAGTAGAAGCAACCAGCAAGTTGATTAAGAAAATCTTGAGCAAAATGGTTGTTACCTACAGGGACTGGGTGATAAATTGCCATTCGCAATATGGGGGTATAGAACAAGTGTCAAAACTCCCACCAATCAAACTCCTTTCTCGTTAGTGTATGGGATGGAAGCAGTTTTACCGGTTGAAATGGAAGTGAAATCTCTTCGAGTAGCACTGGAGGCAAGATTAGAAGAGTCAGAATGGGTAAAAGCCAGATTTGAACAGCTGAACATGATTGAAGAATAGCGGCTAAAGGCACTGGATCATTTGCAGATGTATTAACAACGCATGGCTAGGGCATACAATAGTTGAGTTAGGGCTAGAAGCCAACAGTTAAAAGCAGGAGACTTAGTTCTGAAACAAATGAGACCCTTAAATGTGGACCAACGGGGAAAGTTTCACCCAAACTGGGAAGGCCCTTATGTCATAAAGAAAATTTTGAGCAAAGGAGCAGCCAAGATCATGGACATGGATGGAAACGAGTTCATCAATCCAATCAATCAAGATAAGCTCAAGCGTTACCACGTGTAAAAATAAGAAATAAATTTACAAAAGCGGTACACCAAAAAGAGAGAGAAACCAATCCGCTAGATGGCACTTGGCTATTTGGGTAACAATTAGGACCATTCTTGTATAAAAAGCAGAAATGTCTGTTTAGTTTAAAACCTGCGAAGGGTGGCTTAGGCAAAAATTAGGACACGGTGAGGAATAGAGGGATCGCGAGTTAGAAAACCTCTTCTAGGCTAACTGGCGGCAGGACTCAAATAATTGGAAATCTTGTACCCTTTTTAAAGTCGTTTAATGAAATGTGTTATGTTTGCAAGGATTTATGTTTATGTTTATATGAATAGTGAGCATACAGAATATGGTAAGTAAATAAAATTCAACAAAATTTCATAATCCAAGAATAAGCCAAAAAAACAAGTCAGAAAACAAATGGCAAATAAGATCTAAGGGTGCCAGTCATTCCACCGTGCACGCTTCCTCGAAGTATGAGGAAGGGGGTCCAAACCATCTTCATCCCTCTCCCTCTCACGAGACACCATAAAGTGCTAATCAGCATCGAGGAGAGCCTTGATCTCACCAAGCCATCCGTGGTAGAATTCGTCAATATCTATGGTCTCCGGGGTGGTGTAATCCAATATAACAACTCGAGCGAGTGCCCAAAGCCTCCGTATAGCATCAGGTGTGTCAGGATTGAAGTCGTGGAAATGGATTGAACATAGAGACCTAGGAACCCATTGCTGATGCCCGTACTGCCTACTTAGACGAGAAGGGGAATAGGACGTGACGCTAAAAAACCCCATCAGTAAAACACCAGAATCATGGATATCAGTTACCACGAACGGAATATCCAACCAAGGGCTAAGCCAACGAATCTCAAAAGCTTAGAATCTTAACCTAAGCACCTTCGCTCAGTGAACAATGGTCCTTCCTAGTGAAGCCTCTAGGACCATAATGCGAAGGGAGGTATCGAGCCTTCCCTAAGCGTGGATCAGTAGGTAAGCAAAGCTTCTCCAACAGCCATACCTACATTAATCCATTTGTTTAAACAAACAACGAAAATCACGAAGGAAAGGGATAAAGGAGGAGAATTACCTCTAGTAGAGAAAAATGGTCTCCTGCTAAATCCAAATTCACCGAAGTAGCATCTAAGTGAATCAGATTCTCAGCCAAGGCTAAAGCTGCAGGAGAAAGGCCTGTGGAGAGTGGGTCAATGGTCGACATCAACCGGAAGGGGGCAATTGCTCCAACCATGCAAATAAACTACGCCAAAAGAAGTAGAGTCACCATCGAAGGCCAAGCTACATGAATGCTAGGTGTAGTCTCACACCAGCCAAGGACAACTTCAACCCGGAATCCACCAACATCAGGGGGAGCTGATAAAAAGCTCCCACTGGACTCCAAGTTCCATAAACCCATCAATTTATCCTCACCTCCAAACTGGAAAGAAGGAAAGGTGAAGGATAGTCTCGCGGGGGATATCGGTGTTGACTCCTTCGGAAAAGGGAGCCCCAAGATAGCATGAAACTCCTCAACCAAGGGGCAAAGCTCGAAGTTAGTGAAATGAAAAACATGAGTGGCAAGATCCCAAAACTTCAAAACAGCATGAATGAAAGCCATATTCACAGGCCTAGATGCAAGGTATTGAAGACCCCGTAGACCAAAACCCTTTATCCTTCGCCAATCGGGTCCTTAAACATTGCGGAGAAAGACCCTAAGGCGCTCGTTATAGGTTGATATCAGAAAGGAAGAGAGCTAAAGAAAATCCCTCAAGACCGGTATTGCCTACACACAATAACCGCATACATTAGCATTAACATTCATTCATACATATATGCAAAACATTCACAAACAAGCAAGCATATTCATGAAATAAAACACCACATATGAGAACCTGGAACGCAACAGCCAAAATCCTCTCTTCTTTCATAAATCCAAAATTTTTTTTGAGATTCTACAAGACAGAGTTATCTAAAAAGAGTCTGATTCAAGAAAAAGGAATCTAAAACTAAAGCTAAAAGGGAACTCTTAAGAATGCACCGCCTATGCGTTATCTCCACCCACCGGATTTCGGGGCAACATGGTGGATATCTCAAAATCCTCAGCACCTAGTCTCTCGGGAACGCCATCAGTTGAACTGGACATAGGAGGAGGCTGAGGAGCCTGAAGAAAATCGGCGTCCGATTCTGGAGGGAGGAGCTGCCCAACATCTGTATCATCAAGTAGGGAACCGATATCAAATGTAAGAGGTTGGTGGATGCCTGCGCTTCTACTCGAGCCTACTCTGCTGTGGTGTTCTGCTGTAACAACTCTTCATACTAAGCCTGCAAACTCTGGTGACTAGCTTCCAAACTCTGATATTGAACCTCCAAACCCTAGTAACGGACTCCCAGCTCTTGGTGACTAACCTCAAGGCCATCATAGTGAGCATCTAGACCCTGGTGGCTGATATCCAGTGACTGAAAGCAACCGTCAAGCTCCTGGTAGCGTCGCTCGAATTCCACACTCCTCGTCTCCATATCCTATAGTCATAAAACATGTCACAAAAATCACATCCATGTACATAAAAGACATGACATTTCGTGCATCGCATATGATAGGATGAGAAATACAATATACACGTGTAATCCCATCCTGTGAAATCATCAAGTCTCTCAATGTAAAGGAATGTCTGGCTACCCGATCCATCTCCTCATGTACAACCTGTAAAAGGAAAGGAGTGAGTAAATGAATGTCAAGACGTCCACAAGGATCTCTTGTGATCTAAAACTCACGTGATTAGTGTCGGAAGGATCATAGGCCAACGTGTGGAAGCTTGGTGGAAGAGGCACCTGCTGCAAGATCCCCATGGAACCCATCAAGTAGAAGGTAGAGTCAAGGGGAATCGTGAATCTTCCTTCAACAACTCCCAAGGAAAATGTACTTGCACCCCCGGCTGTAGCATTCAAATCAAGAACTCGAACCCTCTTCTGGGTAAATTCCTACAAAAATAGACAAACAGTCAGAAACAGGTCAACATGGATAAAATAGTTAACAAATTTCATACCCGGTACCCCACACCAGCGCCGCTGGCACATTCACCAGAATCACCACCAACTCCCTGACCACACACTCGAACAGAGGATCGTGCCTCCTCAGGCTGAGTCGGCGGGTGAAGCGAGAGCAGCCTCTCCTGAATAAAGGCTTTGTAATCACCACGATGTCCAGAGAGCTTCACGCCATGCTCCTCGAAGAGTATCTCCTACTCCTCGGGATCAATAATTACCAAATGCGGCCAAAATAGTCCAATGGGAGGCGAGGGCGGAATGCGCCTATTAGACACTGGCTTAGTCCGCCAGAACTGAATACGCTCACCCAAGTACCACTCACGAGTCCTGGGCCCCTCAAGGATGAAGAGGTTACGATCCACATCTTACCAGATCTCCTTACCATATGATAGCTTAGAAGACCCCTCCATGGGTTGCGCTCCACCTGAAAAGAAAGAACGTTAAAGTCAGAATAAATCTAAAGATAAAAAGGTGATCATATCCATAGAAACAAGGTCCATCACCTACTCAAGAGTCAACTCGTAAAGATGTTGATAGTATCTAGTAGAATCCAAAACATCCCCCTCGAAAGATGAATAGATCCGGGCCATACAAGGGGCATCCTCCGGAGTATCAGCAAACTGCGGGGTGGGAAGGAACTGATAAAAGAAGGCCTATGCCTACAAAAATAATGGGGTTAATTAAGATTAATGAATCAAAAAGACATACACAATTCACAAAATAAACAAACTATACCTTAAGAATCATGGGGCAGCAACGCAGTGCCCGTAAGCGGCCCTGAACAGCCAAGTCAAGGGAAAAATAAGTCTGCGCTAGGATCGCCCATGGCCAGTTAAGGCCCCTAACTCCGTCCAAGTCCGCGAGTGGCTCAATCAACCCATAGTTGATCTCGCTGTTCGAGACCGGGAAAAATGTGACACTCAACAAGGTGTCCAAGAATGACCGGACATACAAAGGAACCTCAGCCTTGGAAATGGACTGTCGACCCGTCCAATAGTCAAACAACACGCTATAACTCAACGCCCAGCCTCTGGGATCAACACCGAGCAAGTCTCTAACGCGATTACAAGCAGTGGGAGCCTTGAAGAACCGCTCCAAAAAAGCGTCAAACCAAATAACACTACCAGCCCATGGTGGACTAGTGATAGCCACGATATCAGAAGGAGTGACGGTAACCTCCCCGATCAGAAAATGGAAGGTGTACGAAATGTCACACCACCTCAAAGTAAGCGCAACCAATGTCGCATACGGTAATAATGTAGGCCGGAAAGATCTCACCAGAGGACCAAAACCGGTGGCCTCGATGGCCTGAACAAGCTCGGGGTGAGAAGAAGCGTGACGATACCATGCCCGGATAGTGGTATATCCACCCGTGGGACAAAGCGTGGGGACTGCAAATGAAATAAAATAATACGCATTTTGAAATTAAACGCAAAAACGACGAGAAAAACACCAAAAATATTTTCTTTCAACAATTTTGATCCAAAACATGTTTGGATCCCCAACTTTATTATTTTCAAATCGTCCTACTTCTCACATTTCTCAAAAAGATCCTCGGATATTCTCGGGTCTAAAAACAATTTAGGACCCGAGTTCTATTATCTTTTGGACAAATATTTTCTTCAAAGTTTTTTTCGGATCCGAAAAACGTTTGGACTCCGAGCTTTAATTTTTTTCCAATCTCTTTTCCATAAAAAAAAACCCGGTGAGCCCCCGGTGCTACGCCAGGCATCTCTGGCGAGGGACCCTCGCCAGACGGTTTGGCGAGGGTCCTAATACCCTCGTCGGAATGTTTGGCAAGGGTCAGACCCTCGCCAAATTTCCTTGTTTCCCCCGGAAAAATTTTCGGCGAACTTGATTTGCCTTTTTTTATATTTATTAACTTTTCTAGGATAAAATTCCGCGACATGATTTAAGGATCGGTTCTAATCTAGTTCCTAAACAAGATAAATTGCACTAAGAACGATAAATAAGAATGTTATTAGCAAATACCTCAGTCCGAGAAAGGTGAGGCTGAGTTAGAAAATCAGGATCCAACGTCTCTATTGGGGAAGTACTTGTAAACCCCAGCATAGTGTCGCTCGTTGCCAAACCATATGCGGCGTCAATATCGACGGTAAATACGCCGGGATCATCAGTAGGTTGAGGAATGAGGTTAGAAGTAAGACGGAGTGCCCTGCCAGCAACCTTCGACAGCATGATTTCTAGAGAGAGGGGAGACCGAGAGTGTTTTAAAGAGAGAGGAAGAATATGAAAAGTGAAAAAATAAAGGAAGGGGAGCTCTATTTATAAAGAAAATAAATGGGCCTCACCTATTTATTTATTATTTTCCACTGGGAGCCTCCTAACACTACGGAACGATGCACGGGATACCCTCAATATTCCTCAAACTCATTTAATTTATTTATCAATGTTTTAATTTTTTATTGAAGGGGAAAAATTTTTTACTCCGCATAAACTCAATCAAATAATTAAAACATTCATCATAAAATATTATAACAATATCTTCCTTTTTTTCTGATTTATTACAATAACCAAGTCAACATACTATTAAGGAAATTCATAACATAACCGAAGAAGGAAACAGTTATCTCGATGGCAGAAGGAATAAACAAACTCATTTATCAACCGAAGAATGAAACGGTTGCCGACTACAACGAGGACATCGCAGAAAGAAACGGTGTACCCCCCCACAAGGGGTACCAAGTACCTAAAGGATTTTGAAGAAAGAAATGGACAACCATACGAAGACACGGTGCCAGAAAGGAAGGCCTACTTTATCATCAATTGAGAACAGGAAATCACCAACCACACCGGTCAGGTATTCTCTCTATCCCTCCGCTCTTTTCATGTGATAACACTGGTTATACAACCAGCAATTATCACACGAGGGGTAGCCGTGAGTACGGGATTTTGTACCAGCTCGCGCGTTCGATGATGATAGCTTTTTTGAGATTTTATCCTTGAATCACACAACTTTCGAATATCCTGACTTATATGAATGGGAATCCTCCTCGTCTCCAATTCAGAAAGCCATTTTCAATAAAATTATTTAATTTTATTCAGAAATTAATTAATTAAATAAAAAATACAAAAATACAAAAAAAAAAGAAAAAAAGAAAGAATTCAAAAATGAAAACCCGGGGCTAGCCTCGTTGGCGAGAGCCTCGCCAAGATTTTTTCCTGCGAGGCCCCTCATCGGAAAAACTTATATTTTTTGGATTTTTTGGGATTTCCTATAAATAGTTGGGACTTTTTCGATTATTAAGATCTTGAAAAATTATCAGAAAAATATAGCTTTATAATGACTTTAATTTCCAAGAACAAGACGAACCTTTTTTTGGACATCCTACATAAATTTTTTTACCAAAACTTAAAGGACGTGGAGGATTTTCAATGGCCAATCAAATATCTTTGAAGTGGATTCATTCCATAAGGGTAAGCCTCTGAGTTCCTAGAACTGCAATCCCTGTGCTTTCAGTGTTTAATTTCTTCTTCTGATTTCATCTGTGAACCTAGGATTTTAACTATTTTTATTTTATTTCAACTGTTGTAATTCTTCTTCATCTTTTTATTTATTAAAAGGAGATGTATGTTAGAACACCCCCACGAAGGGAATAATACATATTCCCGGATAACAGACATCACCTTTGGCCATGCAAGCATTTTCATTAATTAAAATGAGCAACCAATGTGCTAATAAAATGGACGGTTTTATTTAAAAAACAAACACAATATCGCGATTGATTTTTTTAGGCCACACGAGCCTCGCTAAATTAAAAATCGAACATACATGCTATCCCCTGTGCTAACCTTTGTGGATCCAGGTAGATTAGGATTAGATGTATGTTTAGGATTTTAATTTTCCTTCGGGTATCGCAATTTCAATTTTTTTTGGGAAATGTAATTAATAGGTTAGCGGGAGGTTGCATCCCCTGATTTTTGAAAGCCTTGTAATTTTATTTCCGCATTTACTTAATGCTTTGTGGATGGTTTATTTTTCCGCTTTGTTGATGGTTTATTTTACAAAACGTGAATCATGCATTTAAAATAAAAAAACGACATGAGTGTAAATATGCATAATTAAGAGAATACGGTTTTCTGTAGATGTAATATAATGTGATCACTTAAGAAATATGCAACTTATCCCGGACCCGAATCTCTTTGTCTTAGTGGGTCATCCGCTGGACGTTAAGCCTCACAGGACTCTAATTCCTGGAAAGAGCTAATCCAGGTGGTGACTCCACACTCAGAGACGGCGAATTCGGGTTCGAACCTATCTAAAACATTTTCACTTTTCTCTTTCAACCTTTTTTCCCGAGTCCCCAACCCGGCGCACCTCTTCCAAACACCTCGATGGACAGCGCCTATGAAACCGCGCACTCTCGGTCCACCACTCTGTGTCGCCTTCTAACAGAGAGATACCAAAGAATTGTGGGGAATTTGATACATCTCTCACATACTCGGCCTAATATCTCCTATGCTGTGGGGATAGTAAGTCAGTTTATGCATAGACCGTATAAAGGTCACATGAACTTTGTATGGAGAATTATAAGGTATCTTAAAGGGATAGTTGGGCACGTAGTCTTTTTAAATCAAATGGTCATCTAAACATCCAAGCCTATGCAGATGTTGATTGGGTTGGAAATCCAGTTGATCGAAGGTCCACATCAGGCTACTTCACTCTTGTTGGAGGGAACCTAGTTACTTGGAAGAGTAAGAAATAAAAGGTTGTGGCATTATCAAGTGCAGAAGCTGAATTCAGAGGTATAGCATGAGGATTAACTGAGGTATTATGGCTACAAAAACTACTTATAGAAATTGGATTTCCACCACCCAAAGTCTGTGAGATAATGTGTGATAATTAAGTTGCCATACATATCTCTGAAAATCCAGTGCAACATGATCGAACAAAACATGTGGAAGTTGATAGGCTCTTCATCAAAGAAAAACTAAAAGTTGGCATTATGAGACTACCGTACATACAGTCAGAAGATCAATTCGTAGATTTCCTAACTAAGGTAGTGAACAAAAAGATATTCAGCAAGGTCTTAGACAAGTTGAGCATTGGAGATTCCACCACTCAACTTGAGGGGGAGTGTTAGAATGGAAAGAAAAATTAGGAGTAATTGGGATCAGGAAAATCATCACTTCCCATGTTAAGCAATAGAATTAAAAGTAGCAGTTATAGAATCAAAATTATTTTCTGTGATTTATATTTATTGTATTTCATTGTAGAGAGGTGTGAGCGGACGACGTTCTACCCGCTCGTCACCGTGAGGCGTCAGCCCCGTGAGATGGGGCATGGGGTTTTTCAAGTAAAACGTGGTTTTGAAAATGTGATTTACGAGCTTAACAGATTTGAGATCAGGATCTCTAGTCTATGTTACAGAGACGCCACCCGGATCAGCTCTTACGGGAAAATCTGGTACAGCTTAGATCCATTTGCCTAATCCATACCATAAAATAGGGATTCGGGTTCGAGATGAGTTACCTATTTTATCTTCATTTGAGTTAAATTACACTTGATAGAAACCACATTTATAATATTCAAACTAAACGAGATATTTTCGATTTATGTCATAGTTTATCACACATGCATATTATGGTAAGTAAATTGCGGAAAATAAATACGTAGGAAATTAAAATGCACCTAGTCTATGAGGGGATTAATTACATCATTAGTTTGGGGTTTTACAAATTGCCTAAATACATTGAAATCAGAGGAATACATTAGCCTAAAATACATCGAGATCTAACAAATGTTACATTTGATTTGGAAGTAAAAGCAAAACCCAAAGGAAGTTAAATCCTAACATTCATCTATCCTAAACTACCTGCACCCACAAAGGTTAGCACAAATACGGCACATCACAAATAGTTGTAAATATGATCGTTTTGATTTTTACGAGACCCGAATTGTCTGATTTAAAACATCGAAGGAGTTTGGAATTTGTTTTTCATAAAAAAGGTTAATTTTATACACATAAGCTTATTTAAACATTTTTAGTGAAAATGTCACATGCGAATATTTATCGGGTCGGTTATCCGGGAACTTCGCTTCCCTTCGTCGGGGTTTCCTAACACACTTCATAATAATGTAAACAGAAAATAAATCTATGTCCCAAAAACATAAATCGCGATGTTATTAAAATCATTCCGAAGAGGAAATCGTTAACGTCGATGAAATAATGTCCCGGCGAAGGAAAATCGACTCTAACCGTCCAAACTCCCTTCGGGATGATATTGGGTTTGTAAAATCTTCACACATACACATCATGCTACTGAAAATTTAGGTTTCAGGCCTGAATTCACCACTGACCCTCTTGAACATGAATCAAAATTTCGAAATTTTATGAACATTCTGCCTAAAAATTGATGTCATTGACGACATCAGCAATGTCGTTAACGGTATTGCGATGATGTCGTTAATGACATCGCAATGTCGTTAACGACATTGCATGGGTAGAATACATGCAATTCCTATTTTAGTACGATTTTCACTTTTTTATACATAAATACGTACATATGATTTAAACAAGTGAAGCACGACTCTAAGAACTCAGAGGCTTACCTAGTTACCGTGAATCCACTTTGCTCGATCCACGAAAATCCTCTAAAAGTCCTCATTTCTTTGGTTTGGTTTGTGATTTTGTCGAAAAATGATGAGTAAGTGTTTCTCTTTTATGAAGAGAGTTAGAATTCTTTGAATGTGAGTCTCAACAAGAGGAAGAAAGGAAGTAGAAATCCTTCTTCTCTAGAGTTTAGACTTTTGAAAACTTAAAAGTTGGAAAATTACCAAAATCGATTTTAAAGATTAAAAACTTCTAAAATGAATGAAAATTCTTGTTATAGACACTTAAACCAAGTTCCATTGATTCATATTTCAATGTCAAATACCTTAAAAAGAGCTCTAAACTTCAAGTTTGCTTAAACTCTCAATATACATCACTTTCCGAAACAAGTGAACTAAACCTCGAATTTTGCCTAAATGACTCCAAATAACCCAATTTCATACCCTATCCATGATCTTACACCCTCAAGTTACAGAAATACAAGTTCAAAGAGATTAAAAGATGGTTATTTTTTTATGAAAACACTTAAAATGCACTTAGAACTTTAAGAACCAAGAAAACATTCAAACTAAACTTATTTCTCTCTTCTTCTTTTTGTTATAAAACCTCTCTACTAAAATGTGCTCCCCCCTTGGAATGTGCTGGAACTCAGCTCTCTTAAAGAGAGAGAGCTCCCTTTAATCCAAAAAAGAAGTCCAAGTTTGATTTTTCTTATTCCCCTTTTTTCAACTTAATTCTCAATCCCTATGCAAATGTTGGGATTTAAAAGTCTTAAGTGGGAAGTGGCAACTGTGTTTCATAGAAAAAATCCTCAACTGGGAAAAATTTTATTTTTTGGCTGAAAAAGTCCACAAAGTGCAATTCTGGTTCTGCTATCAGTGCAATGTTGTTAACGACATTGCCAATGTCGTTAATGATATTGCGATGTCGTTAACGACATTGCATAGCTAGATAGGGTTTTTCTTTTTAAAATTGGGATTTTTTAAGGAATGGGAAGCCCAAAGAAACAAGGCAGATGATTTCTAGATGATTTCAGAACCCTGCAAAATGTAAAAAGCTAACAAGGGAAAATGTTACAGCTTCGTCATCGAACTCACGAGTCAGGAGTAAAATCCCGTGCTTACAGGCTGCCCGTCGTGGTAACATTGTTGATATGAGATCAATATGGTCTCACGATTGAAAAAGCAGCCGGGTTTAGAGATAATACCTGCCCGATCACGGTTGACACTCTTTGGGGATGATGACTAGAAGCTTTTCATCTTGGTGCGGCATTTTTCCGGGATTGGACTCTCTGTGCACCTTTGTGAATTGCATGTTTGGCAATGATTACCCCTGGATGGTTAACCTTCGACTTGTTGATACCTCTAGAACCATTGGGGAGAGAAGGTTGACCGTGTACTCCTGTTCTCCTAGTTGAGAATCCCATGTGCAGGTTGTGGCAAACTAACTAACGACGTGGACTGTAGGAAGTCCGCTGACCGGATAAGGTAGGGACAAGATGTGAACTGTAGCAAGTTCATTAATTGTAAGAAGTCAAAAGGAGATGAACTATAAAAAGTTCATTTTACTGTAAATAGTCTGACAAATGGTGAACTATAGAAAGTTCATTTTGACTGTAAAAAGTCTGAAAATGGTGAATTATAGAAGTTCGTTGACTGTACAAAAAATCAGGAAATTTTGAACTGTGGAAAGTTCGTTTATTGTAAAAAGTCAGAATTTCAAACTGTTAAAAGTTCAGTGATTGTAAAAAGTCTGAAAAAAATGAAACTATAGAAAGTTCATTTTGACTGTAAAAAGTCTGAAAGTGGTGAACTATAGAAAGTTCATTGACTGTGAAAAGCTAGGAAATTTTGAAATGTAGAATGTTCGTTTGACTGTAAAAAGTCAGGAAATTTTAAACTGTTGAAAGTTCGTTTGACTGTAAAAAGTCTTAAAAAAGGTGAACTATAAAAAGTTTATTTTGATTGTAAAAAGTTTGAAAGTGGTGAACTGTAGAAAGTTAGTTGACTGTAAAAAGCCAAGAAATTTTAAACTGTAGAATGTTCGTTTGACTGGGAAAAAATCAGGAAATTTTGAACTGTAGAAAGTTCATTTACTGTAAAAAGTCTGAAAGTGGTGAATTGTAGAAAGTTCGTTGATTGTAAAAAGTCAGGAGATTTCGAACTATAGAAAGTTCATTCGACTGAAAAAAGTCAGAAAATTTCAAATTGTAGAAAGTTCGTTTGACTGTAAAAAGTTAGGAAATTTCGAACTGTAGAAAGTTCGTTAACTGTAAAAAGTCTGAAAAAAGGTGAACTATAGAAAGTTTGTTGACTGTAAAAAGCTAGGAAATTTTGAACTGTAGAATGTTCATTTGATTGTAAAAAATCAGGAAATTTTGAACTGTAGAAAGTTCGTTTGACTGTAAAAAGTCAGAAAGTTTCGAATTGTAGAAAGTTCATTTGACTGTAAAAAGTTAGAAAATTTCAAATTGTAGAAAGTTCGTTTGATTGTAAAAAGAGAAAATTTTGAACTGTAGAAAGTTTGTTTGACTGTAGAAAGTCAGAAATTTCGAATTGTAGAAAGTTCGTTTGACTATAAAAGTCAGGAAATTTTGAACTATAGAAAGTTCGTTGATTATAGAAAGTTGAAAATTTTGAATTGTATAAAGATCGTTAACTATAAAAAGTCAGAAAATTTTGAATATGCAAGTTATGAATGCATGTTTTAATCCCTTGATTGAGATTGCTGAAAGCAAAAATTTTTACCCCTTCAATCAAGAATTAAAATATGAATGTATGTTGATTTCTCAAGCCAGCACAACCGAGTTTTGAAAACATTTTCTGTGAAATTTCGGGAGTTGGTCGAACATTTTCGATGACCTTTACCGAGTTAAAATACACTGTAAAATGAATTTTAAAGGATTAAAATGAATTTGGGCTGAAAACAAAAGAATTGGGCTGGCCCAAAAATCAATGTCGTTAACGACATTGAGTGATATCGTTAACGACATCACAATGTCGTTAACGATATCACGGGGTCAGGTTTTTGAAATAAAACCTGACTTTCTCCCCCATTCTTATTTTCATTCGAAAACAACATCTTTCACCCTAAAAACTGATTTTCTCCTCCAATTATCCCACTAAAATGTTGTGCAAGATCAAATCCCGCAACCCTAGGATCGGTTCTTCATCTTCCCTTGACGCTTATCTTGACATCCCGGGATTCAAATGGTGCTCCATGGAGAAAGCTTTTTGTTTCGAGTAAGGATATAATTTCATCGGCTTTTCCTTTAATTCTCCCATCAACACTCTATGCCCGAAGCTTGGGGAACACTCTTCGTGGTCCAGGTAAACTGAAACTCCCTTAATTTCTAGTTTTTCCTGATTTCGATTTTGAAACCTAGGTTTTTAAATTTTTGAAAATGCATGTTTTATATGAAATTGATGCATGATTAGTCTTTATTTAGCGATTATATATAGTTTAGGATGATTAGGAACCCGATGTGGGGGATTTAACTATGAAAATTTGGATTTTTAGGGATCAAAATCATGGCAGAATGCATTCTGCCTCTGCAACTGCAATATCGTTAACGATATTGGCTAATATTATTAACGATATTACGATATCGTTAACGATTTTAGCTAATATTGTTAACGATATTGAAAAGGCAGAGGCAAAATGTATTCTGCCTCGCTAAAAAAAACCGCCTTCGAGCTTGATTTCAGCCTATTTTTCAGTTCCTGACAGCCTATATGCTTTGAAAAAAGAATTTAGGTTCTTTATTTGTGATAAAAAGGATATGGAATCTCACATTGGTTTTGAGATTTATTTTTTGCATTTTGTTTCTGTCTTTTGCAGCCGCAGACCTATACAAACTTTTCCAGCATAGGGGCCATGGGGCTGTGGTGGAACCGCACAGCTGGACCAGAGCTTTGGGATGCTATTTTGGCCTCTAGTTTTAGCCTGCTAACCCAGATCCTCCCAGAGCACATGTCGCACTTGTCTCACCCCGCTCTTACTACCTTGGTTGAGTGGTAGTCTGAGACTACCCACACATTCCACCTACCTGCGGGGGAGTTGACTATCACGCCCTCTGATGTAGTGGCGATGACTGGGCTATCATGGCACGAGGGTGCCATTCACTTTGACGTCTTCATGGACTGCTTCTCCACTACTCGCCGGGTCATCAACCGGGTGCATGAGCTGTTCGGTTTGCGCTCATTGGCAAGCACTCATACAAAGAGCTGAGCCTTTACTAGATTTCAATGGCTTGGTGCTCGCGGAGCGGTGGGCTTATTGCGTGCTGTTCGCCACTTTTCCACTGATAAGTTTAATCTATAATGGTTCCAAAATCTCGTGAACTATTGGCAAATAAATGTGCCAAAAACTTGTTCACAAATAAATGTAGGTGTTGTCAATACCCCTTATCACATAGAAAAATGATGATAACTGCAAGTATACAGTTGTGATGTAGTTTTAAAAGATATCGAACCCATAGGGAAGGAACCAGGTCTAAAGATAAC
>CATIWQ010791199.1:0-11717 GCA_949673415.1 Euphorbia schlechtendalii
TTTTTTTATTTAGTTAAATAATTTAAAACGTCCGAGGAGGATTCTCATATGAAGATCGTCGGATGGTCGAAAATTGTGTGATTCGAGGATAAATTTCCCGAAAAGCCGTCATCATTGAACGCGCGAGCTGGTACAAAATCCTGTGATCACAATAAGGTAGTTATTTTCATCTTATTTTAATCAATTTCATCAGGGTATGTCGCACTGCTTACCCGAAATCAATTTGACCTCCTCATTCCATGAGATCTAATCATAATATGAAATCTTAAACTATTGACCTATTACCACATGGGTAACTTGGTCACCTCATTTATACCACTCATGCTACAGTGTCACGTAGACATCATACAGATCTCAAATCCACCCCTAGGGGCTGGGTTTTCATTTTCACCTTTTTCATTTTATCTAACGACTAGCCTATTTGTTTCAAATGGATTGAAAAACATATTTTTTATCTCGTATCATGGCACATTAACCCCTTGTAAATGCAACCATAACATTAACATCTAACACATTTTTTCACAACTTGAATCGCATCACGAATCTTACATGCATGGTCTAATCTTCTACCTATGTATAAAGGTTTGGAAAAGGCCTTGCTCACCGTTTGGTCCACATTTCTCCGATCATGGACAATTTGGAGGGGGTTCCGCACACAAACTCAAGTGAAGACTTAGATGCAGATTCAAATTAATTTAATGGCATCTTTCAATTTTGAGAGCATGGCTGATTCGTGAAATGACGTTGCGGGGGAGGATCACCCCTTCCTTACAGAACAAAATTTCTCAACAGACACGTCAATCATTGGTGAGGGCCGAGATTGTAGCTACCCTCAATGCCTTTGCAAATAGCGATCACTAGTATTGATTATTCGTCATCATGTCAGGATAGGTCATCCCCAAGAAAGCACTCATGATGTGCTATCTAACCCGGACGCCACCCTTAACTTCGGCGGTCTAACTAGTCAACATATAATAGGGGGACCTTCTACTTCTCATATGATGCACCTAGCTCCTACTACCTTTTACCAGTTTGGGGTAGGACAAAGTGAGCTGAATCTGAACCAGGCTCAGATTGGTCAATCAGGATATAATTTTGCCAATCCTTTCTAGCCGCAATTCATGAATCAATTCTTCCCGGGGCAGCCTGGTCAGTTAGTGTTTTCACCAAGACCTTTTTATCAAGGAATGGCCTAACAATTTATTCCTAGTTGGAGTGCGCCATTTCCTGACAGTTCCAAGCTAGTCCTCAGCTGCCCAATTTTGCAGTTTCTCCAAGGGGAACCATCTTTCCCCAGGGGCAATATGGCTTTTATCTAGGCACTAGGAATGCTATTCTATAGCAACCAGGCATGGTAGAAATGTGACAACAATTCTTGGTCACTCAGGTGGCCATCTAATGAATACATACCCTGCACGTCCAATGACGGGGATAAAATTGCTTACCACCAAACTTTGTAATGCCATAGTTTGAGAAATATGTGAATATTGGATACATGCATGCTCATCTAATAAGCTGGTCCTTTTGATATATATTTTATATGCCCTACTGTTAGTTGAGTATCCAAGAAAGATACCTTCATTAGCCTTTGGTTCAAACTTACCTAGCTGCTCCTTGGTGTTAAGAATAAAGCACCTATAGCCAAATGATCTTAGATGACCAATCTTAGGTTTGCGCCCTCGCCAAAGCTCATAGGGTGTCCTTCTCAAGAATTGGATGAATTAAAACCCGATTCAAGATATAATAGGTTGTGTTAACAGCTTCTCCCTAAAAGTACTTTGGTAGATTATTATTACTCAACATGGATTGAGCCATTTCAACTATGGTTCTATTCTTCCTTTATACAACCCCATTTTATAGAGGAGTATAAGGAGCAAAAAAGTTATGGTCAATGCCACCATGTGCTGAACAGAATTCTTTGAAATAGAAATTCTCGAATTCACATCCATGATCACTTCGGATTCTACTGATTTTAGTTCCTATTTAGTTCATTATCTGATTTCTGAGTTTGATAAAAGATTTGTATGTTTCATCTTTGCTACTTAGCAAGGCTACCCAAGTGAATCTCATGAAGTCATCCACAACCACCAATGAAAATCTCTTACCACCCATGCTCATAGACTGAACTGGGCCAAAAAGATCTAGGTGGAAGAGCTCCAATGATTGCTTAGTTACTACATGATTAATTGCCTAAATGATTTCTTAACTTGCTTACCGAGTTGGCAAGCTAAGCGAAGTTTATCTTTCTCAAAGCTGATACTAGGTAAACCCACAACTAGTTACTTTTTGGCTAGTTTGGATAGAATTTCCATATTTATATGACCCAACCTTCTATGCCAAAGCCACGAATTATCCTCCTTAGATACAAGACAAACATTAGTGGAGCCTAGAGATAAATCAATCATATACACGTTATTAATTCTAGGAGCAAAGAGTATAGTTGAGTCAGTTTAATAATCAATATTTAGCAACCTGCTGAGTCTAATGTAACCTTTCTACCTTTATGACAAAGTTGGGCTACACTAAGCAAGTTGAACTTGAGTCCTTTGACTAGAGAAACCTCTTCGATTGAAGGAGAGACACCACAATGCCACAGCCCACAATGTTGCCTTTTTGGTTATCTCCAAAATTGACACTTCCATTTTCTTTTGCGCTCCTATAAGGTGAACTGGCTTTCATCTCCCGTCATATGCCTTGAGCAAATGCTATCCAAATACCACATTCTAGTGTCATCAGTGGATCTAAGGCTCAGCTACAAAAAATCACATTTTCTTAGGTACCAGTGCTTTTGAGATGGGTTCTCCCTTATTAACAATGCTTAAGTTAGTCTAGTCGTACTCATCATAATAACCATTTTTATGTCTACAAAGAATTGTACATGTATAGTTTGGCCACAAAAGCCACAGGCCACTTTTGCTTGGGGCTGGCTCGCTTTCTTCTTTTTATAGAGATTTTTCCTCTTAGAATTGCAAGTTTGGTTACTCAAAGTTTGACCGTTGGCTGGTGGAGGAACCCATTTCTCCTTTAAAGGTGTTATCTCAGCAATCAACTCATCTAATTGCTTAGTGAGCTTGTTATTATGACATTCATGATACTCAGCTTTTTCTTAAAGAGAGCGGACATCAAGAGACAAGGAAGATATATTATCTTCCTCATCTCCACTTCTCCTCTCTAACTCCTTGATGTTTTTCCCTAACTTATTAGTTAGTTTCATTACATCAAAGAGTAACTAGGTGAACTCTTCAATAGACAAAGGGATTTTAGGATGTACCTCAATCTGAAGGGATTTTTCTTTGTTATGCTTAGCTTTAGAGTCAGCAATGGATTGATTTCTCTTAGAAGCAAATTCTAAGGTCTCACCCCTTTCATTCTCTATCTCCACTAAGCAGAGGTTTGCAAAATCTGTTGCTTCTTCATCAGATGACGAAGATTCTTCAGAATCACTCAAGGTGGTAGTAAGTGCCTCATTCTTCTTTGTGAACCTCTTCTTATATTTATCCTTCTTGGTCTTTGGACAAGATGGTTGAATATAGCCTTTTTCGCCATAGCCAAAGCATTTGATGTCTTATTTGTGATCCTTCTTGGGTCCTTCCTCAACTCCATGCTAATGCTGAGTTGACTTATTTTTAGTGGGAAACTTCTTCTTCTTTAACTTCTCATCGTTTTTTATGAAGCATTTCAAATGCCTAGTTAGAAGGGCCATTTGCTCATCAGAATCGTAGCTGGTGGATTCTTCAGAGTAATAAGCTTTCAGGACAATAACTTTTCCCTCTCTCTCCTAGCCTTTACTCCTTTTAGAGTCATCGATATATTTCCCTAGGGACATTTCCTAAGTTAGCAAGGTGCCTATCAACTCATCATATCTGTAGGTCTTAAGATCATGAGCCTCCTCGATCACGCTCTTCTTGGCATCCTACTTTAAGGTAAGAGTGTGGAGAATCTTCTTCACTATTTCTTCCTCGGTGAACTCCTTGCCTAATCTCTTCAATTCATTAATGATATTAATGAACCTGGTATTCATGGCCTGAATACCCTCGCTAGCGCCCATCTGGAACATCTCATACTCTCTCAACATGAGATTGATCTTCGACTCCTTAACCTTATCAGTCCCCTCATAGGTAATCTCTAGCTTCTTCCAGATTTCTTACGTTGTCTCGTAGCCTGAGACCCTATTGAATTCTGTAAGATCTGGTGCACAATAGTAATTGATGGCTGCCACAATCTCTTTAAGAAGCCTTAGGTCAGTAGTAAGATAATCCTCTGAATTAACTAGGACACGTTCCCCATTCCTAACAATGGTAGGAATTCTAGGGCCAAGCTCTATAGCGAGTCATGCTTACATGCTTTGCGACTATATAAAGTTTTCATGCACTTTTTCCAAAACGTGTAGTGATTGCTATCAAGCAATAGAGGCTTGGTTACAGACATTCCTTCTTTAAGGAGAACTATTTATCCTGAGCCAAAACTAAAACTATTACAAGCCATTTCAGACCTTTAACTCAAAGACTATGAGTCTCCAAGCTGAGCAATGCACTGATACCACTTGTTGTCGGTCCTAAACAGCTTAATATAAATAGCAGAGGGGGTGAATGCTTTACTTGATTCTTTTTAAGATTTATTCCAGATTATGTTTTTAGATGCGTGTTGAGTGAAAGCTTGCTGAGCTAGGTCTAAAAACTAAAAACAGCTCAGCTTCGCTGGCACAATTTATCTTCAATTGCTGTTGAGTACTTTACTCAAATTGGTTTTTCAAGCAACACTTGTAAAAACAGAGAGAATGATTAATGAGATAGATGTTATAAAGACAAGTGACAAAGGTTAGAATTATAACACATGAGATTTTATCCTGGTTAAACCCCTAGCCTACCTCCAATCCCTGGATTCCTTTCCAAGCTTTAATCCACTAGTGTTTCCTTCCTTCCTTAAGCAGAGAATCCTTTATAGCAGGTAGACATGATTACAGAAAGTATCTTTGTTTCTAACTACCACTCAACCACAGTTTACGTACGCTTCCTAAACTGTCATTCAGATTTCTTAAAGAAATTGCTTACTAAGGATTTCAACTTATAAAATTCATTGAATCATTTACAATGTTAACTCTAAAGTGATATCTCTCTATTACAAATAGATTGACGATTTATGTTTGCTAGATTGCTTGATTTGGACTTTTTGAAGTTGTGAATGATTGAACAGAGTATCAGCTCTTAAAGAAATTTGAGGTGATTTACCAAGTTTGAAAGTCTGCTTCAGTCTTCTATTTATAGTTGAAGGTCTTGGAAGTAGCCATTGCAAACTTCTCATCCTGAAAGTTCTTCAATTTCTCCTCTTTAAATCTTTCAAATTTTCCTGTTTAAAACAAATTCCAAGACTTTTAGAGATAGAGATTTCAAACTTTGAAGTGCGAGATTAATCTGTTAATCCAATGCATCAAAAACTCATTTGTCTTCAATCAATCCAATCTGATAAAGAGGCACATGAGATGCAACATGAAATTCTATAATTCATTGACTTGCTGATGTTGTAGAGATGTACGGGGACATAGAGAAAATGGTGCATGTTAGAGGATTCCTTTTATCTTGGACTTTAGTGAGGATTCTCCAACATTCTATACTAACACCTTTTTGTTGTGAGGACCAATTGAATATTCTTTTTAATTTCAGTGCCTTTTCTCTAGAAAAGAATTAAAGGAATATTTAGTTCCTCACAAAAATCGTTTACGCATACGTATCATTATGTTTCTCTAAGTGTCGAAATAACTCACCTTTTATAAATAAAAGCTAACTCAACTACTTGAGTCTATATCTTGAAAACTATGTAATACTAGGCTTAACTTAGATTTTCTTACTCTAAGCCATAACTTAATTAATATCTAGGTAAACTGAGTTGTTTTCCCTTAAATACCCTCAAGTAAACTTGATTAATTAAGAGTCTACTTAGTACTTAATTAATTTCACTATCCTAGTCAATTTGTTATTTCTAAAATACTTTAAGTGTTGTGAGGTACTATTGACTTGGGTTCAACATAATGTAACCTCCTGCCTTTGTCACAAAGCTAGGCTATTCTAAGCAAGTTGAACTTTATCCTTTGACTAGAGACACCTCTTCGATTGAAGGAAAAACACCTACAGTGCCGCACTCAACAATCTTCCCTTTTTGGTTGTCTCCAAAGCTGACAGTCCCATTTCTTTTACATTCCAATACGATGAACTAGATTTCATATTCCGTCATATGCCTAAAGCATCCACTATCCAAATATCATATTCTAGTTTCATCTGTGGATTTTAGGCTCACCAGCAAAACAATTACGTGTTCTTAGGTACCCATGCTTTCGAGTTGGGTCTTCTTTTATTAGTAGTGCTTAGGTTACTCTAGTCATACTCATCATAGTAACCATTTTTATGCCTACACATAACTGTATCATGTCCAACCTTCTAGCAAAAGCTACACGTTTCTTTTAGTTTAGGCTCGCTCACTTTCTTCTTTGCAGAGGAATTCTTCCTCTTAGAATTGTGAGTTTGGTTACTCAAAGATGGACTGTTGGCTGGAGGAGGAACCCGTTCCTTCTTTAAAGTTGTTATCTCATTAGTCAACATCTAATTACTTAGTGAGCTTGTTGTTATCACATTCACGATATTCGTATTTTTCTTGAAGAAAGTGGATATCAAATAATAAGGAAGCAATTGTGTCTTCCTAATCTTCACTTCTCCTCACTAGCTCTTTAATGTTTTTGCCAGACTTATTATTCAGCTTCATCACATCAAAGTGTACCTGGGTAAACTTTTCTATTGACAAAGGGATTTCAAGATGTACCTCAGTTTCTGCATTCTTCCCTTTGTTTCGCTCATCTTCGGAGTCTGCAGTAGATGAATTAATCTTTGAAGCAAATGTTGAGCACTCACCCCTATCATTCTCAATCACCATCAAGCAGAGATTTGTGGAGTCGTTTGCTTCTTCATCTGATGATGAAGATTCCTCGAAGTCACTCCATGTGGCAGCAAGTGCCTCTTTTTCCCCCAAACTTCTTTTTGAATCTATCCTTTTTAGATTTAGGACAGGATGATTAAATATAATCCTTCTCACCACAGCCAAAATATTGGATGTCCTTGCTATGCTCCTTCTTGGGTCCTTAGCTCCATATCGGTGTTGAGTTGGTTTGGTTTTATTGAGAAACTTCTTTTTATTGAATTTCCCATCCTTCTTCATGCAGCACTTGAATCACCTCGTGAGAAGTGCTATATGCTCATCTGAATCAATGCTGGTTTATTTTTCAAATGAGTTAGCCTTCAGGATAATGGATCTTCCCTCTTTCTCCATGCCTTTAGTCCTTTTGGAGTCATTAGTCTATTTCCTCAAGGACATTTCCTAAGTCAGCAAGGTGCCTATCAGCTCATCGTAGTTGTAGGTCTTTAAATCATGAGCTTCCATGATGGCGCTCTTCTTGGCATCCCACTCAATAATGATAATCTTGAGAATCTTCTTGGCATTACTATTAATGAACCTGGTATTCATTGATTGAATACCCTTTCTTGCACCCATCTGGAACAGTTCATACTCATGGAGCATGAGATTGATATTGACTCCTTGACCTTGTTAGTCCCCTTGTAGGTGATCTCCAGCTTCCTCTAGATTTCCTGCACTATCTCACAACCCAAGACCTTGTTACACTTTGCAAGATCTAGCGCCAATGTAAGTAATTGATTACCACTGCATTGTCTTTGAGAAGCCTCAAGTAAGCATCATCAAAATCCTCTAGGTCAACTGGAACACGTACCCCATCCCGCACTATAGTGGGAATTCTAGGGCCTAATTTTATTGCTAGCCATGCTTGCGTGCTTTGGGATTGAAAAATATTTTTCATGCGATTTTTCCAAAATGTGTAATGCTGGCCATCGAATAGGGGAGTCCTGGTCACAGACATTTCTTCTTTAAGGAGTGTTGTCTGCCCTGAGCCGAAACTGAAATTATTGTAATCCATTTGGATCTTTAACTCTTAAACATTGAGTCTACAAGCTAAGCACTTACTCTAATACCACTTGTTAGTCCGCT
Organism: Euphorbia schlechtendalii; assembly: GCA_949673415.1. Classification (NCBI taxonomy): domain Eukaryota; kingdom Viridiplantae; phylum Streptophyta; class Magnoliopsida; order Malpighiales; family Euphorbiaceae; genus Euphorbia; species Euphorbia schlechtendalii. Next base: position 8,047 of record CATIWQ010791199.1, read on the forward strand.
TTAGCTTAAATAATCAATCAAAGGGGGTGAATGTGATTACTTGGTTCTTTATGGGATTTATAAAATTAATTCCAAGTTAAGTTTTTAGATGCGTACTGAGTTGAGAATGGTGTGAGAAAGTTTAAAAATTATAAACTACTCAGCTTCGCTAATATAGTTTATCTTCAATCTATTTTGAGTAAACAACTCAACTTGGAATGGTTTTTCAAGTGAAACTGATAAACCAGAGAGATGATGAAAGAGAAACACATGATAAAGGCAATGCAAAGGTTTAAAAAAGATAACACCTAAGACTTTATCCTAGTTCGACTCCTAACCTACCTTTAATCCCCGAATTCCTTTTCGTGCTTTAACCCACTAGTGGTTTCTTTACTTCCTTAGGTGGAGAGGCCTTTATAATAGGTAGACCAAATTACAGAAAGTACCTTTCTTTCTAACTACCACTTAATCTCAATTTAGGTAACCTTCCTAAACCAACTCACAGAATTAATTGAAAGTATGTGAATAAAGGAATTCAACTTATAAAAATTGTTGAATCTTCACAATATTAAAGCTTAGCTATACTCTAAGCTAATGTGATTTCTCTCTAGTACAAATAGATGGGAAGTTGTTCGTTTGCTTTAGAATGGTTGAAATTGGAATTTATGAATATTGGGATTTCTTGGACAGTACTTTCATCTCTTAAGAAATTCGAGGTGATACACCAAGTTTGAACGTCTACTTTAGTCTATACTTGTAAGAGTTGGAAGTATCCGTTGCAAACTTCTTATCCTGACTTGTTCTCCAATTTCTCTTCTCTTCAAAACTTTAAAATCTTCCCGTTTGAAATAGATTCGAGGACATTTAGAGATAAAGAATTTGAACATTGAAGCACGAGATTAATCTGTTAATCCTAATGCATAAAAAACTCATTTTGTCAAGTATATCTGTTATGAGAGAGAGGCGCGCGAGATGCAACGTGAAAGCTTGTGTTTTATTTGGTTGTTGACGTTGTAGAGTAGCGTGGAGTCATTGGAAAAACAGTGCATGTCACAAGATTCCTTTTGAATTGGATGCTAGTGAGGAATCTTCAACATTTTGTATGGACACCATTGGTTGTGAGGACAACTTGAATATCTTCTTTAATTTCGGCTCTTTTTTACCTAAAAAACATCAAAGGAATATTTCGTCTCTCATAGAAAAAGTTATATGCACATGTGTCATATTATTTGTAAGTGTCAAAGTAAGTTAGCTTTTAATAAATAAAAGCTACTCAGCTTCGTTGAGTCTATATTTCATAAACTACGTAATAGTCAGTCTAACTCAGCTTTTCTTACTCTAAGCCATAAATTAATCAAAACTCGGTAAACTGAGTTGTTTTTCCTTAAACAAACTCAAGTGAACTTGTTTAATTAAGAGTCTACATATTACTTAATTAATTTCACTATCCTAGACAGTTTGTTACTTCAAAAACGTTTTAAGTACTATGAGGTACTATTAACTTGGGATCAACATTATCAAACTCGTCATTCCTTCATCATGTTTTAATTTTTGATTAAAAGGGAACAATTTTTAATTCACATAAACTCAATCAAATAATTAAAACATGCACCATAAAATGTAATAACATTATATTTTTCTCCAATTTATCACAGGAAACAAGTTTATACCTTAACAACTAAATTCAAAATAAAACCCAAGAAAGAAACGATTATCACTCTCCCGGGATCACCTTTGAAATGGACTCAAGCACCCTACTCCAGCAGTTCCAACGGCCAAAATCAACCGAATGTCAACTCACAAGGGGGAGATAATGACCGCAACTAAAGAAAAAAAGGGTATCCTATATAAAGGACACCGTAGAAAGAAATAGCTGACTTGTCCACAAGGGGCATCAATCACCATCGATCAAGGATAAGAAAGTTGCCAACCACACCAGTCAGGTTTTTCTCGATCCCTCTGCTTCATTTTGTGTAATCATACTAGCTATAACTAGTAATGAACTCACGAGGGGCAGTTGTGAGCACGAGATTTTTTACCGGCTTGCACGTTCGATGATGACGATTTTTTGGGATTTAATCATTGAATCTCACATTTTTTCATTATCTGGCGATATCAAATAGGGGCTCTCCTCGTCACTAAATAATATTTCGGAACATAACTAGATATTTTGGATCAGAAAATAATATTTAAATACCTTAAGTGAAAACTCAAACACCTTAATAAATATTTTAAATACTTGAATAAATGTTTAAGGATCCAAAATAAATTTAAAAATAATAACTGTTCTTTTTTAAAAAAATTATAATAAATAATAATAAATGAATTTTTTTTTAATTTAAACACCCGGGGCAGACGTGCCACGTCACCGATCCACCGGGAGGACTGTCGTGTCCACTGAGTGGATAATTTTGTCCACCGAGCGGACTCGGGTCTGCTAGACGGACTTGAGTTCGCCGAGCATACTACTTTGTCCACCGGGCGGACACGTCCCTTCACTGGCGGACCCGATTTTTTAGTTTTCCCACTATTTAAAGTGGGGAATTTTTCAAGAGATGCACGAGCGAAAACATTTTTTGAGAATGAAAAAATTTTTCAGAGAAAATAATTTCAAAACTTTTTGTCATCGCTTTATTTTTCTTTCATCATATTTTAAAGATATTTGGGTAATTACGGGCCCAAAATCAATTTAGGTTCCAATTCCCATTGTTTTTTAAAAAAATATTTTTACACACCAATCAAAACCAAAAAGAACGACGAGCACTCCCGTAGATCTAGCGGATTTATTAACATGGATTCACGATGAAAGGGTAAACCTCTGAGTTCTAAGAGTTGCTTTTCCTATGCTTCAGTTACATTTTCTTTTTTTTTTTAATTTTGACCTATGATTATTTGTTTATTCTTTTATTCTTTTATTTTTATTCAAGTATTCTTTTATTTATTTATTCAATTATTTATTTTATTGTTACTTAGCGGAGTTCCTCAATTAAATTCATGTTAGAATACCCGTACTAAGGGAATTAAAATTATTCTTGGATAACGGACCTCACTTTTATCCATGAGATTATTTTCACTTAATAAAATGAGCAACATATTTGTATATATAAATGAACCTCTTTTCATAAAATAAGGATTTAAACCTTTCGACATTTTTAACTAGACCGCTCGGGTCTCCTAAATATTAAATCAAACATATTTGCAAATACTTGTGTTGTGCAATATCACTTGAGCTAACCTTTGTAGATGTAGGTAGATTAGGTTAGATGTATGCTTAGGAATTTATTTTCCCTTCGGGTATTGCAAATTCAAAAATGTAATTTATTGGTTAGATGGGTGGTTGGATCCCCCGAGGCTTGTAATTTATTATTTTACTTTGCTGCATTTATTTATTGCTTTATGTATGTATTTATCGCTTTCCGCATGCACGCTAAATCATGTTATAAACTCAAAAATAACTTAAACTCGAATACGCATAATTAAGAAATGAGGTTTTCTGTAGATGTAATTTGATTGATCAAATAAGATGTAAGAAACTTATCCTGAACTCGAATCTCTATGTCTTAGTGGGTTGATAAGTGTATAATTACACTTATTATCATGACATTTTCAATCATAAAATGATATAGTTTTGTTTCATTTTATACTTCATATAAAAGATTTCTGGTGGTATGTAGTTGTTTTTTATGCAAATG
>CATIWQ010791623.1:0-28398 GCA_949673415.1 Euphorbia schlechtendalii
AGGTTCCTTCCCTGTGGGTTCGATATCTTTTAAAACTACATCGCAATTGTATACTTGCAGTTATCATCATTTTTCTATGTAGTAAGGGGTATTGACAACACCTACATTTTATATGTGAACAAGTTTTTGGCGCAGTTGATAGCTAAAAGTTCACGAGATTCTGGAACCATATTAGATTAAACTTATCAGTAGAAAAGTGGCGAACATCCACTAGCTGTAACTCTAAAGAGTAAATGACCCTTCTAACTAGGCATTTCAAATGCTTTATAAAGAAGGACGGGAAGTTCAATCAGAAGAAGTTTCCCGCTAAAATCAAGTCAACTCAGCACAGACGTGGAGCTGAGGAAGGACTAAGAAAAGAGCACACAAAGATATCAAGTGCTACGGATGTGGAGAAAAAGGCCACATTCAATCAGGCTGTCCAAAGGCAAAGAAGTACAAATTCAAGAAGAGATTCTCCAGGAAGATTGGAGCTTTTGCTGCCACTTGGAGCGACTCAGAAGAATCCTCATTCTATAATGAAGAAGCTTCTGACTCAGCAAATCTCTGCTTGATGGCCTTTGATAATCAAGGCGAATGCTCAGCATCAATCTCTGGTAGCAAATCTTTCGCTGACAACTCTGAAGCTGAGCTTGACAAAGGAAAAGCTCATCAAACTGAGGTAAATTCTTAATATCCTTTGTCCATTGAAGAATTCACCCAGGCTCTTTTTGATGTAATAAAGTTAGCTAATAAATCTATGAAAAACATCAAAGAGATAGTGAGGAGAAGTGACGATCTAGAAGATGCTAATGTTTCCTTATCGCTTGATATCTGCTTTCTTCAAGAAAAAGCTGAGTATCAAGAATGTGCACTCAGTAAGCTCACTAATAAATTAGATGAGGTGAATGCTGAAATAACAATATTAAAGAAGAAAGAGGTTCCTCCTCCAGCCAACAATCAGAATCTGAATAACCAAACTCGCAATTCAAAGAAGAGAAATTCCTCTAAACAGAAGAAAGCGAGCAAGCCCAAGATAAAATCTGTGTGCGATTTTTTTGGGAAAGCAGGACATGTCACAGTAAAATGCAGACATAAAAATGGTTATTATGACGACTATGATTGGACAAATATAAGCACCGCTAACAAAGGAGGACCCAGCTCAAAAGCATGGGTACCTAAGAAAACTTAATTGTTTTGCAGGTGCGCCTTAGATCCGCTGATGACTCTCAAATGTGGTACTTGGATAGCAGATGCTCAAGGCATATGACAGGAGATGAAAGCCAGTTCATCTCACTAGAACGCAAGAGAAATGGAAGTGTCAGCTTTGGAGACAACAAGAAAGGAAAGATTGTAGGATGCGGCATTGTTGGCGTGTCTCCTTCAATCGAAGAAGTGTCTCTGGTCTAGGGACTTAAGTTCAACTTGCTAAGTATAGCCCAGCTCTACGACAAAGGCAGGAAGGTTATTTTTAACTCAGCAAGATGCTCAGTAATTGACTATAAGACAAACTCTGCTCAGCTTGCCAGCTTGGTAAGCATGTTAAGAAATCATTTAGATCCATAAATCACATAGTAACTAAGCGACCGTTGGAGTTGCTATACTTAGACCTCTTTGGCCCAGTTCAACCTATGAGTTTGGGTGGTAAGAGATTCACTCTAGTCATTGTAGATGACTTCACGAGATTCACATAGGTAGTCTTGCTGAGTAGCAAAGATGAGACTTATAAATCTTTTGTCAAGCTGAGTAATCGGATTATGAACAAACTAGGTAGTTAGAAAGGAGGGACTTTCTGTAAGTGGTAGTTAGAAAGGAGGGACTTTCTGTAATTGTGTCTACCCACTGTAAAGGCTGCTCCGCCTATTGAAGGAACGAATCACTAGTGGATTAAAGCTTAGAGAGGGATTCAGGGACTGGAGGTAGGCTAGGGGCCGAACCAGGATAAAATCTCAAGTGTACTCGTTCTAACTCTAAGTGATTAGCTTCATCAGCTTCTTGCTCATACATCTCTCACATTATTTTATTTGCTTGTTATCCAACTCGTATTGAGTAACAGTACTCAGCACAAAGTTGAAGATAAACTAGGACAGCTGAGCTGAACAATTTATACATTTTTATACGTTTTTATATCGTACTCAGCACGCATACTCAGCACGCATATAAAAACCATACTGAGTTATCATTAAAATGAAAAACTATAAAAGTAACCCAGTATACGCATTCACCCCCCCCCCCTCTGCTGTTGTTATTAGCCGGTTTACGGACCAACAATTCCAACTCTTCGATGCTTGCTTAAGTCCATAATTGGACTTCTACAACTTACATACCTTAGAGCCATCCTGGGATGTAAAACCCTCGGGTCGTGCCATATACACATCCCTATCCAGATTCCCATTAAGGAATGCTATTTTCACATCCATATACCAAATCTAATAATTGCAATGAGCGGCGATGGCAAGGAGTATCCTGATAGACTTTAGCATGGCCCACCAATGAAAAGGACTCACCATAGTCAATGCCTTCATTTTGACTGTACCCTTTTTCAACCAACCTTGCTTTATAGGTTACTATGTTACCGTCCATGTCAGTTTTCTTCTTGAAAACCCACTTGCATCTGATGGGCCTAATCCCACTTGGAGCATCAATCAAGATCCAAGCTTGATTCCATCTTCGACTTCATAGCTGAAAGCCATTTGTCAGATTTTGAGCCTTCCACTACCTCCTTGTAAGTCCTGGGCTCATCATCTTCCATAAGGAAGAGATGTTTATCATCAATGATGAGAAACTCGTATTGCTCAAGAGTGATTGGAGCCCATCCTGACTTATGCAATGTTGGTGTTACAATAGGCTATTACATGCTTACACTATCTTATGTAACAGGTGTAGGTATAACCAGTTGATTGTGTGTTTGATCTTCTTGAGTGCCTAACTCAAGATTGCTCCAACTAGCTTTCACAAGTATATGCTCCTTCTAAAGGAGTTGAGCATTTTTGGAAACAAGGACTTTTTATTCCTTGGGATCATGAAAGGTATACCCTATAGTCTCCTTAGGGTAACCTATAAATAGACACCTATCAGACTTAGCACCCAGCTTATCTGAACTTGTCTTCTTTACATAAGCAGGACATCCCCAAACTCTCAAGAGAGAAAGAGTGGGTTTCTTACCATACCATAGTTCTTACGGAGTTTGATCAACTGACTTAGAGGGCACTCTATTTAGTAAATAAACTACGGTCTCAAGTGCATAACCCTAAAAGGATATGCTAAGTTCTTCTTGGCTCATCATGGATCAAACCATATCGAGTAGGGTTCGATTCCTCCTTTCTAACACTCCATTGTGTTGAGGTGTGTAAGGAGGTGTCCATTGGGATAAAATACCATTATCCCTTAGATAATCTTGAAACTCCTAGCTTAAGTATTCACCGCCTTGATTAGATCGAAGGGTCTTGATACTTTTCCCAAGCTATTTCTCTACATCGGTTCTGAACTATTTGAATTTCTCAAAACCTTCAAATTTGTGCCTCATAAGGTACAGATAATCATATCGTGAGTAATCGTCAATAAAGGATATGAAGTAGACAAAACCCTCATATGTCTTAACAATCATTAGACCACATACATCGGAATGTATAATTTTCAAAGCACTAGTGGCACGCTGACCCTTTCCTTTGAAAGGTTTCTTAGTCATCTTCCCCTTTAAACAAGGTTTGCATGCACCATAGGATTTTCATTCCATTAGGCCTAAGTCTCCACATATGTATAACTTAGTTAAGTGAGTCTCATTTATGTGTCCTAGACAATAATGCCATAAGTATGAGGATTTCTCATTATCTAATCTTGATTTCTTAATAATGTTCATATTTAGAATTTCAGTTTTAGTATCTAGAACGTAAATTTCATCCACAGATATTCCATAAACATAAAGAATATTATCACGTTGAATTTGACATTTATTATTAGAAAATAAAATTTCAAATTCTTCTATTGCTAAACGTGCAATAGAAATAATAATCTTAGTGAAAGCGGGAATATAATAGCAATTGTTCAAAACTAAAACTAGGCCATTAGGCAAAGGAAGGCTATAAGTCCCTATAGCTGTTGCAGCAACCCATGCTCCATTTCCAACTCTTAGGTCCATTTCCCTCTTTTCAAGCCTCGTACTATTCTGTAATCCCTACACAGGAAGTACAGATATGAGTATCACAACCAGTATCTAATACCCAAGTAGACTCATAGGGAACTATAGAGAAACTCTCTATCATGAACATACCTAAAGTAGATGCCTCACTTGGCTTCTTCTTCACTTATTCAGAAATCTAAACCTTGTAATCCTTCTTCCACTGGCCGATCTTGCACATCGAAATAAGAAATTTGTAGTTCCTTTATTATTTTTCTTCTTCTTACTAATTTTCTTCTTGTCACTTAGACCCTTTCCAAAACGGGACCCACCCTTGGAAGGTTTGGCTTTTTCAACCAAAAGTAAAGCCTTAGGATTGTTTCGAATCTTAGGCTCTACTATTTTCAGCATGTTGACCAACTCGGGAAGTGTAGCATCGATCTTATTCATGTAAGAATTAGTCATAAATTGTCAATAAATATCAGTTAATGAGGCAAGAATCAGATCCACACATAATTCGTGATCCATCACAAAACCCAATCAAGTTAGCTTCTCTATATGACCCATTAATTTAAGAGCATGTTGTGATGCTAAAGTGCCAGCTTGCATCTTTGTTCAGAATAAGAGTTTTGACGTATCATATCTCTCAGATCTGGCATGCTCTAAGAAGAGCTCACGAAGATGGAGAATCATGGTGTTTAGATCCATGCTCTCATGTTGTTTTCAAAGCTCAGAATTCATGGTTGCCAGCATTATGCATGCTGCTGTTTCACAATCCTTTCTATGCTTCTCCCATGCTTCATATTCATTGGCATCGATTTCAGCATCAAGGATGGGCTCATCTAAACATAAGCTGTCCTTTTAAATCTGAGGACTTTCCTCACCGCCCTGAACCAATCAGTAAAGTTTGAACCATCTAATTTGTTGTTAAGAATTGAGCGAAGGTTTATGTTTGGATTCATTGTTCAACCTAGATATAAGATAGAATTTGTTTAGACATTAGTATATGTACATGCATTTTATATAAGGTCTTTAATTAAATACATAATTCCTCCTATTTTCTCGACATTTAAATAGCCCCTTCTATTTTGATTCGGGAAATTTGGTCTAACCAATTTTCCTTAGTAGGTAGCATATTATGACCCCCACTATCGCAGGTCAAGCCATAACAAGATAACCATGGTTGGAACCTGTCCATTTGCATCTCATGCAATTGATAATCCTTTTGAGTTCTCTTTCTCGAGATGTGCGTACCTAATTGTACGACTCCTCAAATGTATCTCCAATTTGGCATTAGCTCTAATAATATGGACAATTATCCCTTCTTGGTTAAGTCATTAACCCCATCTAGTATCATGACCAAACACATGTTAAGGGAAGTCATGCTGTACATGTTCTTACATCCGTTAATAATGTTCGTATCATGACTTATGATGGGAAGATAATCTACCAGCTTAATATTATTGTAGGGATTTTATTGGTGTCATTGGTCTCCCCGTAGTCTAGGTATTATACAATGGATATGATTATGAAATAATAACTCCGGGTTATTTAGAATTATTAACTCTAAGGGAACATGCTTGGGACTGGTATACCATAATCATTCCATTATGTCAAGACTCCACGTAGCATGCAAAACAAACAAGGTCCATGTTTAAGTTCTTGCACCTATGTCTATAAGTTTTAATTTAACAACTTAAACCATGTTTGTAAAACCATATGTGGAACCTAATTTCCATACTAGAAATCGACTAAGTCATAAAAGTCCCTTGGGTATTCTTAAATTTAATACTGATGAAAATTTCCAGGTAGGAGAGGCCCCCTTAAAGTGAATGAGCAGCCAAGTCCAATCCTTGCCAAAATAACCATGAGCACTTTGATTGTTATACCACGGATAACTATGATTTAAAGATTTCGTTCTTTAATTAAGCTAAGTATGGGACGATCCTCAATTAAAGCATTATATGTATGGTAAAACATTGCTAATTTATACTGTAATCACCTAGACTAAGTTTTAGCAAAATTTTAATCTAGTTATCACATCATTTTCTATAACAGGAATTGAAACCCTAAGTCATGAATAGCATACTTTAATCAATTCATAGAAAATATCATTTTAACATATTATTATCAATCATGCATAGCATAAGGTAGACTCTGATACCACTGCTGGTTAATCAAGATAGTAATTGAATATGAAATTGTTGCAAGGTGGGATTTCAAAACTTAAAATTAACCTAAAGATCTTCTAAGCATGCCTTGATTGATATAACCTAAGTTAAAATGTTCCATAGATGCTTTTAGGTTTATAAAGCTTATAAAAAAACCTAGCATCTAATGCATGCTTTCTCTTTTTTGGTGGTATTATTCCCTTGGAGTAATTCGGCACAATTTCGTTAGCACAAGCTTCAAAAGTAGGAGAGCCTCTGTGATTGATCCACATGGATCTTCATCGACCAAGATCTCATTGAGGAAGAACCCGTTAGTAAATAGCAGTTGCTAGACCGCTCGAAGACCAACACGAATATAAACTGAGAAGGCTTACTTTAGAAAGCACCTTTAAAAAGAATTCTTTAAATGTTTGAAGAAACTCGTGAAGGATCTTGCACAACTAAGGAAGAAGAAGATGTCAAACTCAAGGAGTAAAAACTGAGCTAAAGTGATGAATAAAGAGAAGTTGGAGGCCAATATATAGGGAAAATGGAGACTGTTAGACTCCCCCTCAACTACTAGGTGGGATGGAAAATTCCCATCCCACCCATATCGGGTTAGCCGTACAGGTCATGGTGACCCGCAGGCTAACGCGTTTGGCTTGTGCAAGGCAAGTCCTATTAGGCTTGCCGTAAGCCCATGCTTGCGACCAGTACAAGAGCTTCCATGGGCCATGCGTATGGGCTTGTCTTGTTGGTTAATCAAGATAGTAATTGAACATGCATAGATAGCAAGGCAGAATTTCTAAAAATTAAAATTAACTTGAGGATCACCTAAGCATGCCATGATTGTTATAATCTAGGTTAAGATGTTCCATAGATGTTGTTAAGCTCATAAAATATATAAAAGAAACCTAGCATCTAAAAGATAAAAACATTACCAGTTGATGCGTTTTTGATCTCTCTTTCAGTTGCGTCATTCCCTTTCGAGCAATTCCGATAGCACAAGTTTCTAAACTAGGAGAGCCTCTATAACTTGATCGACATGGATCTTCACCGACCAAAACCTCAAGGAGGTAGAACCTGTCGATTAGAAGCAATTGCTAGAAAGCTTACCATTGCTCTAGTCCATCTTTGATCTCATGGCAGAAAGCCATTTATCAGATTCTGAGCCTTCCATTACCTCATTGTAAGTCTTCGGCTCATCATCTTCCACAAGGAAGAGATGTTTATCATCAATGATGACAAACCCGTATCGCTCGGGAGTGATAGGAGCCTGACATGACCTACGCAATGTCGGTGTTATAATAGGCTATTCCATGCTTGAACTATCTAGTGTAACAGGCATAGGCATAATCAACTGACTGTCTATTTGATCTACTTGAGTACCCAACTCAAGAATGCTCCCATTAGCTTTCGCAAGTATATGCTCATTCTCGAGGAATTGAGCATTTCTAGAAACAAGGGCTTTCTGTTCCTTGGAATCATAAAAGGTATACCCTATAGTCTTCTTAGGGTAACCCATAGACATCTATCAAACTTAGCACCCACTTATTAGAATTTATCCTTTTAAAATATGATGGACATCCCAAAACTCTTGGGTGAGAAAGAACGGGTTTTTTACCATACCATAATTCGTATGGAGTTCGATCAACTAATTTAGAGGGCACTCTGTTTAGTATATAAACTACGCTCTCAAGTACATAACCCCAAAAGGATCTGCTGAGTTCTTCTTGGCTCATCATGGATGAACCATATCGAGTAAGGTTCGATTCCTTCTTTCTAATACTCCATTGTGTTGGGGTGTATAAGGAGGTGTCCATTGGGATAAAATACCATTATCCCTTAGATAATCCTTAAACTCCTAGCTTAAGTATTCACCTCCTCGATCAGATCGAAGGGTCTTGATATTTTTCCCATACTATTTCTCTACTTCAGTTTTGAATTCTTTGAAAGCTTCAAAACTTTCAAACTTGTGCCTCATAAGGTACAAATAACCATATCGCGAATATTTGTCAATAAAGGTTATGAAGTAGAAGAAACCCTCTTGTATCTTAACACTCATTGGACCACATACATTGGAATGTATTATTTCCAAAGTACTAGTGGCACGCTGACCCTTTCCTTTGAAAGGTTTCTTTGTCATCTTTCCTTTTAAACAAGGTTCGAACGCATAATAGGAAGCCCATTCCATTGGGTCTAAGTCTCCACATTTGTGTAACTTAATTAAGCGAGTCTCATTTATATATCCTAGATGATAATGCCAGTAAGAGGATTTCTCATTATCTAATTTCGATTTCTTAACAATGTTCATATTTAGAATTTCAGTTTTAGTGCCTAGAACATATATACCATTCAAAGATATTCCAAGAGCATAAAGACTATTGTCACACTGAATTTGACATTTATTATGAGAAAATAAAATTTCAAATCCTTCCTTTGCGAGAAGTGCAACAGAAATAATATTCTTAGTGACAGTTGGAACATAATTGCAATTGTTCAAAACTAAAACTATGCCACTAGGTAAAGGAAGGCTATATGTCCCTACAACTGTTGCAGCAACCCATGCTCCATTTCCAACTTATAGATCCATTCCCCACTTTGCAAGCCTTTTACTATTCCACAATCCTTGTATAGAAGTACAGATATGAGTACCATAAGTAGTATCTAATACCCAAGTAGACTCATAGGGAACTATAGAAAAACTCTCTATCATGAACATACCAGAAGTAGAAGCATAACTTGGCTTCTTCTTCTTCATATGTTCAGAAATCCAAGCTTCACAATCAAGTTTCCAGTGCCCGAGCCTTCCGCATATGAAACATAATCCTTTGTATTTCCCCTTTTCAATAACCACATTTCTGACTTTCCTGTTGACAAGTTTTAAACCTTTACCTTTAATGTAAGATTTACTTACTAAGGTACGTGTTCCTCTTGCCACCAGACCTTGCCCAAAACTTCTCAGTTTCTTAATAAGCTCATATGTTTTTTCAGTCTTCTTTGACATAAGATAATCTTTCACAAAAGGTGAATATTTATCAGATAAGGTTCCTATCATTAATTGTATGTCATGCTTGGAATCTATCTCAATCCAATTTTATCCAATCTTCTCAAATATTGTAAGTATTCGATATATCGCTCAGTGGATAGGATCCCATCATTTATCCCAGAGTTACACAGGAATTTCAAATTTCATTCCACTCAACTTTCATGCTTGCATGAAGTCTTCTGAGATGAATTAGCATGGATTTTTAATCCATACCTTCACGTTGTTTCTTAAGTTTCAAGCTCATGGTCTCAAGCATCACAAGTGATACAATGAAAGCATATCTCTTGTGCCTAAGTTATGCCTCTTTCTCTTGGATAGAAGCCTCAGCATCAGGAATGATTGGTTGTGGATTATCCAGGACATAATCATTGTGGCTTTTCTCAAGTTCCTCTCTAAGAACTTTGAACCAGTCATCAAAATTTATCCTTGTCAGTTTGGTGTCAAGAATCGGGCAAATGTTTATGTTTGGATTCATTGTTTAACCTAGATATAAGACAGAATTTATTTAGATATTAGCATATGTACATGCATTTAATATAAGGTCTTTAATGAAACACATAATTTCCTACTATTTTATCGATATTTAAATAGCCCTTTCTATTTAAATTCGGGAAATCTGGTTGAACAAATTTTTCTTAGTAGGTAGCATCCATAGTTACTCATCATGAGCCCCCACTATCGCAGGTCAAGTCATAACAATATAACAATGGTTGGAACCCGTCCATTTGCATCTCTTGCAATTGCTAATCTATTTGATTTCTCTTTCTCGATACGTGCATACCCGATTGTATGACTCCTCAAATATGTCTCTAATTCGGCATTAGCTCCAATAATATGGATAACTAACCCTCTTTAGTTAAGGCACTAACCTCATCTAGTCTCATGACCAAGCACATGTTAAGGGAAGGCATGTTGTACATGTTTTCACATTCGTTAATAAAGCTCGTATCAAGACTTATGACGGGAAGACATTTTTTCGCCTTAATATTGTATAGGGATTTTATTGGTGCCACTGGTCTTGCCCTAGTCTAGGTCTTATACAATGGATATTATTATGAAATAATAATTCCAAGCTATTAGGAATTATTAACTTTAAGGGAACATGCTCTTACTGGTATATCATAATCATTCCATTATGCCAAGACTCCACATAGCATGAAAAAAAATAAGTCCATGTTTATGTTTTTTGTAGTTATGTCTACATGTTTTAATATCAAAAACATAAACCACATTTGTAAAACCATATGCGGAATAAAATTACCTTACCCAGGTAGGAGAGGCCCCCTTGAAGTGAATGAGCAGCTTTGTCCATTCCTTACCAAAATTATCACTAGCTCTTTGATTCGTTATACCACGGATAATTATGATTTAAACATTTCGTTCTTTAATTAAGTGAAGTGCGGGATGACCCTTAATTAAAGCATTTACCCGTGTGGTAAAATATTTTTAATTTTATATGATAATCACCTAGACTAAATTTGAGCAAAACCTTAATCTAGTTATCACATCATTTTCTATAACAGGAATTGAAAACCTAAGTCATGCATAGCATACTTAATCAATTCATAGAAAATCACATTTTAACACATTACAATCAATCATATATAGCATAAAGCAGGCTCTGATACCACTATTGGTTAATCAAGAAAGTAATTGAAAATGCATAGACAGCAAGGTCGAATTTGAAAAACATAAAATTAACTTTAGGATCACCTAAGCATGCCATGATTGTTATAATCTATGTTAAGATGTTCCATAGATGTTGTTAGGCTCATAAAACATATAAAAGAAACCTAGCATCTAAAAGACAAAAACATTACCACTTGATGTGTGCTTGAACTTTCTTTTGGTTGCGACGTTCCATTTCTAGTAATTTCGATAGCACAAGCTTCAAAACTAGGAGAGCCTCTATGACTTGATCTACATGGATCTTCACCGACCAAAACCTCGTGGAGGTTGAACTCGTCGATTAGAAGCAGTTGCTAGACTACTTGTAAATCAACCCCAAAATCCAAAATAGAAGGCTCACTTAAATTTAGAACCTTCTAAAAGAACTCTTCAAATTGTTTGGAGAAACTCGTGGAGGATCTCGCACAACAAGAAAAGAAAGAATTCAGAGAGAAATAAGCTTAAAGCTTTTTGGTGTGTGTGAATAATGAGGCTTTGAAAGCCTATATATAGGGAAAAATGGGGGAGTATTAGACTCCCATGTCTAGCGGGTCAACCGCGCGGGTAAGGTTACCCGCAAGTTGACCCGCAGCTGCCACAAGGCAAGCCCTAGCGGGCTTGCCTTGTGCCACAAGTTGTGGCTTGTGGGCTTTCCCACAAGCCTAGCTTTGCGGGCTTGCAAGCAGCCCACGTAAGCACTGCCTTGTGGTAGCACTTACAGCTTGCACCCAGTTAGTGCACGAGGGCTGTCCTCGCGCGCTAGCAGCCCGCAAGCTCGTTAGCTAGTGGGGCAGCCACGCGAGCCCCACTTTTTACAACATGTGTTCGATTTGGGGCCCACTCGCAATGGGAAAAATCCCTTGCTCGCTTCGTGCAACCTTTTCCCTATCTTTTCATTATTTCTTTGAATTATTAATTAATTAATAATTCCTCTCACTAATTTCACAACTTGTATTTTCGGTATAGACCTAGTCCGTATGTTCTTTACATGATCCGATAAAGACCCAAAGTGTGTGACCTTATAGGATCCCAAAGTATAGAGCCGCTAGAGGTTAACCTTAACTTGGCTTCCCACCCAGGA
Organism: Euphorbia schlechtendalii; assembly: GCA_949673415.1. Taxonomy (NCBI): domain Eukaryota; kingdom Viridiplantae; phylum Streptophyta; class Magnoliopsida; order Malpighiales; family Euphorbiaceae; genus Euphorbia; species Euphorbia schlechtendalii. Next base: position 12,045 of record CATIWQ010791623.1, read on the forward strand.
ACCTTTAGGCTCAGTGTTCTAGACCTTTATAGAAGCCGATAGCTCTAGATGATCAAATGGGCTTTCTAGCAAAGGCGTATGATCCGCCGATACTTGGAACGTCTCATGCTTATGACTTGATCTACTTATGCAGTAATAACCAGTATAATACACTCCTTCCATCAGGTCAAGTACCATCCAGTTTATTGAGCTCGGATTAAGTGTTAGCTCATGTAATAGCCGTGGCTATCCTGGAATTAGACTTGTTCACGAAGAACACCACTCAACGGTTTTGTATCTTGATTGACTGGAAACCCATTCCATCAATCGTATACTCTGATCAGAGGTTTATGAGTGTGTTGCTTCAATAAGGGGCCCTAAGGTACAATGCCATTATATTACTATATCAGAAGAGATGGATCCCATCTTGACTGCACAGCTTACCAACATGTGATCATCGCTATACCCGTAATCACCTGTATCATCCTGATAGCCAGGATATGAATAAGTATGACCCAAAGTATAGCAACTCCTACATAAGGTAACCGGTATCTCATGTCTGAGGATACTCGTACTGCTACTACAATAAGACATGACACCAACACATGGATAGAGTTATTTCCGAGTGTTTGTCTTATGGTGATCTCCAATGTATTACCCAAATACATTCATGTGTTAACTCCAGGTACCACCTTCAGCTCATGAGATCGACTGCTTAGAACTAATCCAAGGAGTAAGCCTACACATGCTAGTCTATCAACTCCATTGATGTCTAATCTCAATGGAACTATGACTAGGGATATTTAGACTATTCATAGTAACACATATGTGCAGTTCTCACTCCACATTGCTCCCACTATGTCCTTGCATTTTTATACTATGAATTAGTCACAGACTTTATTTTCATCAATGCACATATACATATCCAAATATATATTATACCAGTGAGATACAAATAAAAAGAAGCACTGATAAATAACAAAATGCCTTTGATTATTATTAGTAATTCAAAAATGTTTGTACATTATAGCTAATAAAGACATATCACCCTAATTGCCTCTAGGGTATACATCATGTCTAACATGCCTCGCGCGCTAGCGGTTCATGAGCTTTTCAACTCGTGGGGCAGCCACGCAGGCCCCACTTCAAACAACCCGTGTTCGTTTGGGGCCCACTCGTAACGGGAAAAATTCCCTTGCTCCGCTTTGTGTAATTTTCCCTATCTTCTCTTTATTCCCTTTAATTATTAATTCGATCCAACCAATTAATAATTCTTCTAAAGAATACGACAGCTGGTATTCTTGGCATAGACCCTGTCTATAGGTTCTTTACTTAGTCTAATAAAGATCCAAAGTGTGTGACCTCATAGGATCCCAAAGTATTGAGCTGCTAGAGGTTAACCTAAACCTGGCTTCCCATCTGGGAACCTTTAGGCTCAGTGTTCCATACCGATATGGAACCTGATAGTTTTAGATGATCAAATGGGCTTTTCAGCAAAGGCGTATGATCCCCCGATACTTGGAACATCACTTGCTTGTGACTTGATCTGGTTCTGCAGTTGTAATCAATATAATACACTCCTTCCATCAAGTTAAGTACCATCCACTTTATTGGTCTCTGATTAGGAGTCAGCTCATTTAAAGCTGTGGTTATCCTAGAATTAGACTTGTTCACGAAGAACACAACTTGGCCATTATGTATCAAGATTGACTAGAAACTCATTCTATCCATCTTATACTCTGATCAGAGGTTTATTAGTGTGTCACTTCAACAAGGAGCCCTAAGGTACATCTCCCATTATATCACTATATCAGGAGCGATGGATCCCATCTTGACTACTCGGCTTACCAACATATGATCATCACTATACCCGTAATCACCCGTGTCATCATGATTGCCAATGTATGAATAAGTATGACTCAAAGTATAGAAACTCCTATATAAGGCAACCAGTATCTCAGTTCTAAGGATACTTGTACTGCTACTACAATAAGACATGACACCAACACATGGATATAGTTATTTCTGAGTGTTTGTCTTATAGCGGTCTCCAATGTATTACCCGAATACATTCATGTGTTAACTCAAGGTACCACCTTCAGCTCGTGAGATCAACTGCTTGGATCTAATCTAAGGAGTAAGCCTACACATGCTAGTCTGTCCGTTCCATTAATGTATAGTCTCAATAAAACAATGACTAGTGATATTTAGACTATTCATAGTAACACATACGTGCAGTTCTCACACCATATAGCTCCCACTATATCCTCACACTTTTACGCTATGAAGTAGTCATGGACTTTATCTCATCAATGCGCATATACATATTTAATACTATACATATATAATACTAGTGAGATACATAAATAAATAGAAAGCACTAATAAGCAACAAAGATGTGTTAATTATTATTATTAACAATTCAAAATTGATTGTACATTATAAGCAATAAAGATATATTTCCCTAATTGCCTCTAGGGCATACATCATGTCTAACATGGTCATCCAATGCTTCTCACTTAGATCAAATCGAAATCTGCTCGTGATGCTCAACGTATGTGAGATTTCAGGTCTAGTGCATACCATGGCATACATTGTGGACCCTATTGTCGAAGCATAGGGTACTCCATTCATGCGCGGTCTCTCCTCTTTTATTCTCGGACACTTAGATTGAGAAAGGTTAATCCCATGAGATATTGGGAGATTACCCTTTCTTGACTTCTCAAGGTTAAATCTAACTAAAATCTTATCTATGTATGTACTTTGAGAAAGACCTAGCAGCCTTCTTGATCTATCACGGTAGATTTGTATACCTAGTATAAAAGCTGCTTCTCCAAGGTCTTTCGTGGAGGATTTCTTTGAAAACCAAGACTTTACTAGTTTGAAGAAAAAGGAACATAGTTTCCGATCAAGAATATGTCATCAACATACAATACAAGGAAAATGATCGCACTCCCACTAACCTTCTTATATACATAGGCCTCATTAGTGTTTAACACAAAACCAATTTCTTGGATTATCTCATCAAATCTAACATTCCTACTCCTTGATGCTTGCTTAAGTCCATAAATGGACTTTTGTAATTTACATGTCATGTAAAACCTTTAGGTTATATCATATATACATCCTAGTCAAGGTTCTCATTAAAGAATGTTGTTTTCAAATCCATGTGTCAGATCTCATCATCGTTATGAGTAGCCATGGCAAGGAGTATCTTGATAGACTTCAGAATGGCCATTAGTGAAAAGGTTTCATCATAGTCAATCCCTTCCTTTTGACTTTAACCTTTTCCAACAAGCCTTGCTTTATAAGTAATCACATTACCATCCATGCAAGTCTTCTTCTTGAAGACCCATTTTCATCCTATGGGCTTAATCCCAGTTAGAGCATCAACCAAGTTCCAAACTTGATTTTCGTACATGGAGTCTATCTCTGACATCATGGTTGTAAACTATTTGTCAAACTCTGAGCCTTTCATTACCTCCTCGTAAGTCTTGGGCTCATCTCCATAAGGAAGATGTGCTTATCATTAGTGATGAAATAATAGTATTGGTCGAAAACGATTGGAGCCCGACTTGTCCTACGCAATGTTGGTGTTATAATAGGTTGTTCCATTCTAACACTTACTTGTGTAACCGGTTTGGGAACAATCAGTTGATTGTTTGTTTGATCCTCTTGAGTGTCTAGCTCAGGATTGCTCCCACTAGCTTTCGTAAGTATGTGTTCCTTCTCGAGGAAATAACCATTCCTAGAAATAAGTACCTTTTGTTTCTTGGGATCATAAAAGGTATAACCCATAGTCTCCTAAGGGTAACCTACAAATAGACACATGTCAAACTTAGCACCTAGCTTATCTTAACTTGTCCTCTTTACATAAGTAGGACACCCCCAAACTCTCAGGTGAGAAAGAGCTGGTTTCTTACCATACCACATTTCATATGATGTTTGATCAACTGATTTCAAGCCACTCTGTTTAGAATATAAACTGCGCACTCAAGGGCATAACCCTAAAATGATCTACTAAAGTCTGATTGGCTCATTATGAATCTAACCATATTGAGTAGGGTTCGATTTCTCCTTTCCAACACTCCATTGTGTTAGGGTGTTGTGAGCATGGGTTTTGTACCAGCTCGTGCATTAAATGATGATGGCTTTTCAGGATTTTTATCCTCGAATCACAAAATTTTCTATTATCTGAAGATCTCTGAATGGGAATGTTCCTCGTTACCGAGTTGTGTTAAGGACTTTAATTTTTTTTGAAAAATAAAGATTTTGGTAAAATTTATTGAAATAAATAAATTTAAAAAAAATAAAAAACATATAAATTTAAAAAATCAGAAAAAAAAACCCGACTAAACTAGGCTCGTCGAACGGATGAGCCCAGCGCGTCAGGCTCGCTGAAATTCGAGCAAGCCCCCTCATTGGAAATTCCAGCGAGCTCGCTAGAATTTCCAGCGACTGGATTTTTCCAGCGAGCCCGAAAAGCCCATATATATACGGGGTTCATTTTAGATTGAAGGGGGCTTGAAAATCAGAGAAAAATACGATTTTCACGGAAAAGAAACAACACAAAAACATAAAAATTCTTTCTTTCAATATTATTCAAACAATTCGGATCCAAAACACGTTTGAATTCCGAAAATTTACGATTCTCAAATGCACTTTCTTTCATCTTTTTTCTCTAACAATCCTCAGATGTTGTCGGGTCTAAAACAAATTTAGAATGATTATCTTTTGGATAAATAAACAATTATTTTTCACACCAAATCGCAACCTTAAAAATGAACGAGGAATGCTCCTGGGGATCATACGAAGTGGATTCACACTTAAAGGGTAAGCCTCTAAGTTCCTAGAGCTGCTTGTTTCGTGCTCTCTATATTTTCCTTTATTATTTTATTTTACATGTGGACCTAGGGATTATTCTACATCTTTCATTATGTACATACTGTCGTAATAATTCTTCTTCATCTTTTATTTCTTTTAATGGAAATATTTGTAGAATGCCCCCATGAAGGGAATAGAAAATCTATTCCCAGATAACAGACCACACCTCTTTACCATGCGAGCATTTTCACTAATTAAAATAAATAACATATGTGATAATAAAATGAATTATTTTATTCACAACAAGAATTTTAAATCATTGATATTTTAACTAGGCCACACGGGCCTTCTCAAAATTAAATCAAACATATGTGCAAATATTGTACTATATTTTGTGCTAATAGTTGTGGATGCAGGTTAGATGTATGTTTAGGTTTTGTTTTCCTTCAGGTATTATAAATATTATTTTTTGAAAAATGTAATTTACAGATTAGGCGGGCAGTTGCATCCCCCGATGTTATGTAACTTATAATCTTTACTTTTACGCATTTACTTATCGCTTATGTATGGTTTTACCACTTTCTAAATACGTGTGAATCATGCATTATAACTCAAAAACGACATAAGTTCGAATGTGCACCATTAAGAAATACGGTTTTCTATAGATGTAATATAATGTGATCGAATAAGAAATAAGCAACTTATCTCGAACTTGAATCTCTGTGTCTTAGTGGGCCATCCCCCGGACGTCTCACAGGACTCTAATTCCTTGAAAGAGCTAATCTAGGTGGTGACTCTACACTAAGAGATGGCGGATTCGGGTTTGACCAATCTAAAAATGTTTTCGCCTTCTCTTTCAAACTTTCCGGGTCCCCGGCCCAGTACTGTTTTATTTTCACATTAAACACCTCGATGGACTGCGCCTCTCATCTACGCATGCTCTTGGCCCATTGTTCCATGTCCTCCGCTCATAGTGGCGACTCCGCTGGGGATTTTTCTAAAAACTTGTTCTTTTCAAAGATTTTAGATTTTGGATAAGTGCCAAAAATTATTGATCACATTATTCCATTTTCTCTTAATTATGACATATTCATAAATTCGCATTGCAATAGAAGGGATTAGCCCTTAAGTCTAAGGTACCCCTATTACCGTGAAGCTTTCTGTTGTACTAATCTATCTCCCCGAGAAAAGATAGTACTTGAACGGGTGGAGCACTTGTTGCCATATCTTGTGTAACTCCCTCGAACACATTTGGGGAGAGGCTTGGAGTGTACTTTAGTGCAACAAGAACCTTCTACATCAACAACCCTTTTACGAACCTCATGTAAATAAACCATAAGCATTTTCCCTATGGTGTTACCTAACAAATGACTATGCATAATATTTTCTTGCAGGTACGTTCCTTAGTATCCTCGTGATCCTAAGATGAACCAAACTTAGGATAGAGACTAGCCAAAAACCCTAAGCGCGGGAGTTGTATGGTTGGAAGTTTATTGCATGCTAGGTGCTACGTACTTATTATTGTACAATGTCATGCTAACCATGAATCTTAGTGTAGACACTTGTACGCACAAACTCGTCATATTAATGATGTAACATAGCATCTTCGCATGATCATCACACATATTTAGGATTAGTTGACACTTGAGATCGTGTCGCCCTAGGACAACATAAAACCACTTAGAAACATCACTTACCCCTTTTTAGCGAAATGTCCACTTGACATACGGCTGTTAGCCCGTATAGGGTAAACATACCTTTCTTTTACTACGTGATGTCAACTGGAGCTCTTCAAGTCTCCAAATCAACATAGGCTCATCCAATACATATTATCTCTCCTCAATTAGCAACCGAAAATTGTCAAAGCTTGGTTTGTTCAATTAATTTGGTGTAACATAAGCACCATTCATATTTGATTAATCCAAGGCACATGCCTATTGTCACTTACACCATGAATTATTTATTGGAAATTAAATGGGTAAAAACCCTTTTCTTTATCTAGTTGAATTCAATTTCAAGTTCACGAAGGGTGCTATAAAATTTATCGCAGGGTCAGATCCCTAGAGATCCCCTCAGCACTCTTATGCTTTGAAATCAAAGCATCATAGCCCGTAGGCTGCGACCCCTAGTGATCCCCTCGGCGCTTCTACTGCCCACAGGCCGCAATCCCTAGTGGTCCCCTCGGCGCTCTTATGCTTTGAAATTAAAGCATCACAGCCCGCAGGGTCAGATCCCTAATGATCCCCTCGACGCTCTTATGTTTGGAAATTAGAGCAAGTTCAACAGCCCGCAGGGTTATATCCCTAGAGATCCCCTCGGTGCTCTTATGCTTTGAAATCAAAGCATCACAACCCGCAGACCGGGACCCCTAGTGATCCCCTCGACGCTCCTACTACTCGTAGGCTGCGATCCCTAGTGGTCCCCTCGATGCTTTTATGCTTTGAAATTAAAGCATCACAGTCCACAGGCCACGATCTTTAGTTATCCCCTCAGCACAGTTATCAAGCACTATCATGTATTAAACTCACAAGTGCACAATGTGAAATCACGACCTCAATAAACAAAATGACTTCATTGGAACTATAGATGTGCACGTCACCAGCTTCGACCCTAAAGATCCTCAATGATCGAAAGGGGGGACTCCTGATATCAAGATAAGCCTACATCTATCCCCTACACCTAAGCCTACTCCTAGCTAGGCCGTCCTAAGCCTATGCCTACATCTAGGCCCACTTGCTACCATCATCATCACTTTTTAGATATAAAAGGGGAGACATCTCCTTCATGAGTCAGCTTAACTCAACTCCATTCAACAAAATCTCATCTCTCCTCCATCTTAGGACCTGACTTTAGCATTGGAGGGTCTTCGCCGGAAACACTTCTGGCCGGAGACTTGTTTTGTAGGTTCCGAAGGCGTCGAAGACAGCGGACTTCACATGACGGATACCACTTTGTAATTTCAATTTTGGGGATTGGACCTTTTGTTAAGCATTTTTTTGTATTGTGCTTAGGTTATTTATAATCGAGTGATAGATAAGAGTAGAGGTCTTGGCTTTGTGACAATGGAAGGTGTTGAAGAAGCTAAAGAAGCAATTCAAATGTTCAATGGATCAGTAAGTGCTATCTCTGAATTTTCGTCAATTAAATTATTGATGTTTAAATTTTCAAGGGACATGCTAAGGCTTGGGCAGCCATTTCTGGGCATTTTTGGGGTGTTGTTCACCATGAATTATTGCATATATTAAACAAAATATAGAATTAAAAAGAAACATATGTAATAACTTGTACTTTCACTGTTAAATTCCAATAAACAATGTATAATTAGAAGTATTCAAAGGTTGTACAAAGCCGTGATGCCTTGAATATCATCGGAATTGAGTTGGCGTTTGACATTTCCTTCTATAATTCTAGGAAACATAACAGCATCTTCCACAGAAGAATGTTCAAGTCCAAGTAGATATCCTATTACATGCAATGCTACTGATTCCAATTGCTTGTAATAAGTTTTCATCAAGTCATTAACATAACTGATATTAAATGATTGCTTAATGTTGGTCCATAAACCGGCTAATAACAACAGCAGAGGGGGTGAATGCATATAATAGGTTACTTTTATAGTTTTTCGTTTTAATGATAACTCAGTATGGTTTTTATATGCGTGCTGAGTATGCGTGCTGAGTATGATATAAAAATGTATAAACTGTTCAGCTCAGCTGTCACAGTTTATCTTCAACTTTGTGCTGAGTACTATTACTCATTACAAGCTGGATAACAAGCAAATAAAATAACGTGAGAGATGTATGAGCAAGAAGCTGATGAAGCTAATCGCTTAGAGTTAGAATGAGTACACCTGAGATTTTATCCTGGTTCGGCCCCTAGCCCTCCTCCAGTCCCCGGATCCCTCTCCGAGCTTTAATCCACTAGTGATTCGTTCCTTCAATAGGCGGAGCAGCCTTTATAGTGGGTAGACACAATTACAAAAAGTCCCTCCTTTCTAACTACCACTTACACAGTTTGAGTCCCTTCTCATACTGATAGAAAGTTCCTCCTTCCTGATTCCAGCTCAAGCTCAGTTTATGTACCCTTCCCAAACTGACTCTCAGATCTCGACAGAGAATTGCAAACTAAATTCAACTTATAAAATGTTGAATCCTTACAATGTTATTTTTCAAGGCTAATTCTCTCTATTACAAACAAATATTACAATGGTTGTTTGCAGATTGCTTGTTTTTTAATTTCTGGGAAGCTAGAATGATTTGGAGTGACTTAGCTCTTAGGAAATTCAAGGTGGTTCACCGTCTTTCAACATTTGCTTCAGTCTTCTATTTATATATTGAAGCTTCTTGAAGTAGCCGTTGCAGACTTATCTTCTTTGTAGTTCTTTAATATTTCTTCACTTCATGTCTTTCAAATCTTCCCGTTGGAGATATTTTACTAGGACACTCAGAGATAGAAATCCAAACGTTGAGAAGAGTTAAGCTTCTATGTATGTAAGCTCTTTTGTCTTCAAGCAATGCGATCTTGGATAGAGAGACACGTGTAGAGCAACGAGATTCTTGATTGGTTGAAATTGCTGACATTCACTGACATGCGTGAAGACATTAAGGAATGGGGTTGACAGAGGTGCACTCTTTCTTGGACTTTTGTGAAAAGATTCCAGACAAGTCTTAGTGGAGTGGAACTACTTTTGTCTTGTGTGAGCCACTATATTAAATAAAAGCTACACTCAGTTCGTGTTGAGTTATTATTCATTAAACTGCATAGTACTCTGCATGGGTTCAATCGGTTAAAACTGAACTCAGCTTTTCCTATTCTAAGCCGTAACTTAATTAATTACCATCAGCAAACTGAGTTGTTTTATCCCAAAACACAAACTCACGTTTAGCTTCATTAATTAAGAGTATACTTAGTACTTAATTAAATTCATTATCTTATATGGTTTGCTATTTCCAAAACACCTTAAGTACTGTTAGATACTGAGTAACTTGGGTGCAACAGTCTCCCCCATTTTGGACAGATAGCAAACTAGGTAGATGAAGAATTTAATTAATTAAGACAGTTTAAGAATAATACAAATACCTGGTGATGTAAGATTTTCCTTTGCTGAGTGACTTCCCTTAGTCAGCTTAAAAACTCCCCCATACTGAGTGAGTCTTCGTTAAGCAGCTCAGCTCCCCCATACTCTGAGGATTCTTCTTTTAGAACTTCAATCTTACTTCATCTTTTCTTCAGTATTTGGTCTCTTGTATGAATTCCTGCATAATACATATCATCACAGCAGAATCATTCATACAGCATATTATAAGTTAAGAAGAACTTAACTTTTGAGGTGAAAAACTTGTTGGATTTTATTCGAAAGAAACTTAATCAATACATAATATATGTTCTGAGCTAAGATTACATGAAGTTCTATTACAAGTTTTTTCTTAACTACTCAGAACTAGCCTAATGCCTATAAGCTGAGTGAGAAGAGGATCCATGATGTTTATCCTTGTCCTGAGCTCTTGACCTTTGCTATGGATCCCTATGCCTAGGAAGAGATCCCTTTAACTGACTTGCCATTCAAGCAGCATCTTCAGCTACTTTCTCCCCCATTGCTATCTGGCCTTGAACAATTTGATCCAGGCACAGATTGAATGCATCAAGAGCAGCTTGGAAGCCTTCCTGTTGGCTTATAATTGCAGGGGAAATCTCCTACTTAAGTCGCTCCTTGCCCTTAGTAGAGAGAAAGTCTTGGTCATTTAGTTCACTCAGCAGTAGATGATGACACCTGGAGAGATGGGCGATCTGATCAAAACCTTGACTCGCGAACTGTTGAAAGCACTGGAGTAAGCCGCGGAAGTCCGTTGCTATCAGTGTGATCTTCAACCTTGATTCAATGTCGCAGATCTTTGGGCTGATGGCAGCTACACTCTTGGAAGTGAACTCAATATCCTTACTATCCATCTCTTCCCGTTTCGTCAGGGCATCAATCATTTATGTTGTGGCATAGATGTTGGACTTCAACTCATCAAGCTTGGCGTGAACTGACAATCTGGTCTTTGGGCAGAGAGGGTCGCTTGAAGGCATACTAGGCGTTGGCATTGTAGGGAAAATTTGTCCCATGGCGGAAACAAGGAACTTCTATGAAGAAGCAACCTTGTCCGTTATTTGGTCTGTGATCTCTCTTTGAATAGAGTCCATCTTGGTGCTAAGAGAATCCAGATTACTGCCTGGTGCCTTGTCCAGCTTTGTAGAGATAGTCTCCAACAGCTTCAAGACTTTGTCTTGCTTTTGGTCATGAAGTAGCATGAACTTGGCCTCTTATTCCACAACCTTAGCAATGCTGTGGCCGATGTCCTTTGTAGTTTCCACCTCTTTGGCGAGGACTTCGATCTTGCGATCGTTGAGCCTCTTTATTTTGGCTTGCTCCTTACCGAACTCATGAATTTGTGTCACTTGAGTAGTCATGCTGGCACTCAGTTGACTCAGCTGCTCAGCAGCAGCATCCACACTACCCTTTATCTTACCTTTGATAGCACTTGCTAGCACAGTAGACATGGGGATAGACGCAGTGGCTGCCCCAAGCTGGGCTGCAGACTAGGTTAATCCGTTTAGGATCAGAGCCATCTTATCAACCAAACTCTTGGTGCTCTCTCTTGCCAAGTGATTCCGAATAGCAAACAAGCTAGCCTAGATTCTCTCAAACTCCTCAAAGTAAAGAGATTCACTGGGGACACTTGTGTGCTGATCGAACTCAGGTAATTTTTCCTTGGGTATGGCGGATAAGTCCGTCAATTCTTGAGTCAGTAGCACTTGGCTTACTGCTCCATCTAACTCAGTGTGAGCGTGCGACACGGAGCGGTGGGCCGAGAGTGCGCGATATGATAGGCGCGGTCCACCGGGTTGTTTGAAAAGATGAAAAAAAAGCACCGGGCCTAGGACCCGGGAGAAAAGAGGTTTGAAAGAGCAAAAAGGTGAAAACGTTTAAGATCGGTTCGAACCCGAATCCACCATCTCTCAGTGTGGAGTCGCCACTTGGATTAGCTCTTTCCAGGAATTAGAGTCCTGTGAGGCTTAACATCTGAGGGACGGCCCACCAAGACACAGAGATTCGGGTCTAGGATAAGTTGCTTATTTCTTAAGTGATCACAATATATTACATCAATAGAAAACCGTTTTCTTTTAATTGTGCATATTCGCACTTAGGTCGTTTTTTTTATTTTAAATGAATGTTTCACGTATTGCGAAATAGTAAATCATTCATGAAGCGAAAAAATAAACCATCCACAAAACCGTAAGTAAATGCGGAAAGTAAAAGCGATAAATAAAATTACAAGGCTTCAAAAATCGGGGGATGCAACCGCCCGCTATCCTATTAATTACATTTTTTTCCGTAAAATATGTGCAATACTCGAAGGAAAAGTAAAAAAAAAACCTAAACATACATCTAACCTGCATCCACAAAGGTTAGCACGGGGGATATATCACGTATGCTCGATTTGATTTTATCAAGGCCCGCGTGGCCTAATTAAAACATCGGCGATTTAAAGTTGTTAATTTAAATAAAAACAGTTCATTTCTATTTACACATTGGTTGGTCAATTTTAATTAATGAAAATGATCACATGGCATAAGGTGAGGTCTGTTATCCGGGAATAATTTTAATTCCCTTCGTTGGGGTATTCTAATACAAAAAATTAAAAAAAGAAATAAAAGAAGAAGGAGAAGAAGAAGAATTACAACATTATTTACAATAACAAGGAATAAAAATAATTCCTAAGTCAAAAATAAAAATAAAAAGAAGAAAAGAAGATGAACATGGAATTTGCAGCTCTAGGAACTCAGAGGCTTTACCCTTTTGGCATGAATCCACTTCGGCGTGTCCGTTCGATCCCCGGGAGCGTTCCTCGTTCATTTTTGTAGTTTTAGGTGAAAAGGTTGATGTAAAAAGTCCAAAAATGTCCGTTTAATTCATGGGATTTTAGTGTGATTTAATTGAAAAAAGCTTGTTTTGTTGGAAAATACAGTGTTTATTTATCCAAAAGATAATCAGACTCAGGTTCTAAATTGATTTTAGACCCGAGAATATCTGAGGATTAAAGAAGAAAAGATGAAAAAATTTTATAAAAAGATGAAGAAATTTGGGATCCAAAAGTGTTTTTGGATCCGAGAAAAAGTTAGAAGAAAGTTAAGAAATATTGTTTTTTTATTTTTTTGTTCTGAAAGAGAGGATTTTTATTTTTGAATTTCCAACCTCGTGTAACGAAAAAGACCCGAGTATTTATAGATAAAAAAAGTCCTGAAAAAACCAAAATAGGAAAGTTTTTCCGACGAGGGGCCTCGCCGAAGAAAAGGCCTCGCGGAACTCTTCGCGAGGCCTCGCGGAACTCATCGCGAGGCCTCGCGCATGTCGCGCGGAGGCCCCGCGCTCCAAAGGACCCTCACGGCAAGCCCCGCGAGGGTCGTTATGGACCCTCGCGGGGAGGCCCGCGAGGGTACCACAAGACCCTCGTGGTAAGCCCCGCGAGGGTCGCTATGGACCCTCGCGGGGAGGCCCACGAGGGTACCACAAGACCCTCGTGGCAAGCCCCGCGAGGGTTGCTATGGACCCTCGCGGGGAGGCCCGCGAGGGTTCCATAGGATCCTCGCGGGGAGGCCCGCGAGGGTTCCATAGGATCCTCGCGGGCAGGTCCTGTGAGGGTTGCTTGGAACCCTCGCGGGGACGCGCAGTCTTGCGTGGCCCCGAGCGAGGCTGCCTCGGGTGGGCTGCCTCGCGCAACCCTTCGCGAGGCTGCCTCGAGCGGGCTGCCTTAAGCAGTCCCGCGTAAGGCTACCCCCTTGCGAGGCTACCTCCGCGCGAGGCTCCCTCGCGATTGGGATCACACCCCCTTCACTTTTTTATTTTTTATTTATTTATTATTATATTTTTTTGTTAAATAATTATATCTAAAACGTCCGAGGAGGATTCCCATTTGAAGATCGTTGGACAGTCGAAGATCGTGTGATTCAAGGATAAGTTTCCCGAAAAGCCATCATCATTGAACGCACGAGCTGTTACAAAATCTCGTGCTCACAGCTGCCCCTCATGTGATAATTGCTGGTTGCATAACCAGTATTATCACACGAATAGAGCGGAGGGATTGAGAATATACCTGATTGGTGCAACTAGTGACTTCTCGTTCCCAATGGGTGATGACATAGGCCTTCCTTTCTGGCTCTGTGTCTTTATAAGGCTATCCGTTTCTTTCTTCAGAATCCTTTAGGTGTTTGATGCCCCTTGTGGGCGGGTCGACCGTTTCTTTCTTCGACGTCCCTGTTGTGGTCGGCAACCGTTTCATTCTTTGGTTGAGACTGTTTCATTCTTCAGCCATAACTGTTTCCTTCTTCGTTTGTGTTTTGACCTGCTTCTTGTAACAAATCAGAGAGAAGGTAATGCTAATACATTTGATGGTGAATGTTTTAATTATTTGATTGAGTTTATGCAAAGCAAAAATTTTTGCCCCTTCAATCAAAAATTAAAACATGATAAATAAATAATTTTAATAGAAATTCGGGGATGTCCCGAGGACCGCTCCGTTGTAGGAGACTTTTGTTGCGATGTTGACTGTAGGTTCCTCATGTGGAGGTGAAGGTTCTTGTTTATCGAGATAGTGTTGCCCCAGTTCGGCGTCGTCTTTACCTGTAAATGTCATGATGTAATGTATGCATGTTTTTATGCATGAACAATATTTAACATACGATGTATGTTCATCTATTGTAGGCGTTGTGGGCTTCATTCAATGAAGAGCCTTCTCTTGTGCTGGTGCATGGTTGCCCCTATGACTTGACTTGTTGGAGATTCCATGGACGACTCCCTCAAAGCGACGACCATGGGTCCGTTGAATCAGATTCAAGTTCATAGCTTAGATCTGATTTGAGGGAAGTCCGGATGAATCGTTGATCCCGCGATGTGTTGATGATGATTGATTGGAAGCCATTTGTCTGAAGTGTTGAAGGTATATGATGTCTCTCGCCGTTCTAAGGAGGAGATGATGAATTTGGTGTCGGTCCTAATTTCTGCATTGATCGCCCTTGCGTGTTTTCAATCTATCGAACCATGTCTTAATTTTTGCCTGGACCACCCTTTCAGGTTTTCAATCCAGCAGACTTATTTTCTTTTTCTTTTTTTTTATGGATGTTTACTTGTGACATTCTACCATTGGCATGCAAGCAATCAAAATAAACATATGCATAAAGATTCAGCAAAAATGACAATTCATTAATGAACTTAACAGTGGTATAAATGTTTCAAATGATTTGACTCCTGCCATCAATTAGCCTTTTCAGATTTTCTAACCAATGTTGTTCTCTCGATGTCCTAAGTTTTGCCTGAGCCGCCCTTTTCGGGTTTTCAACTCAGCGGACTATTCTTTTTATGGTTTTGAAAAGAAGCCCTAATCTTTGCTCAACTAACCAAGTGTTAATTGACAGGCTGATTACAAATTTATTCTTTTTTGTTCGTACTGCTTTTTAGAGATTTCTTTCACCAATGCGTGATAGCAATTGTGTAAAACTTGGTGGATTTGGTAGATCAGCTGCTGTCTATGACTTTAGTTGTTGTCTCGTTCAGCATTTTTAGTCGATTGGTTGGTGCTTGTACTGCTTTGCTGGCTTGAAGCGTATGTGATGAGTCTTGATCATTGGCGTTTCCTCTGATGGTGCGATGATTACAAATAGTAGCATGAAGGAGTTGTTAACGCGTTCAACAATCTGGCTCCTTTTTATCTTTATTATTGACCTTTGTATGATCCTTTGCTTGATTGTTCCATGGACTGTGGTGGATGTGTTCAACAATTTGTCTCTTTCCTTATGATGTTATGCCAGTTGTTTGATCTCATGAATGGTGGTGGTGGAGTTGTTGACGTGTTCAACGATCTGACTCCTTCTTTATGACATTGCGCCGGTTGTTTGATCTCAGTTGTTGACATGTTCAACGATCTGACTCCTTCCTTGTAATGTTGCGCCAGATGTTTGGTCTTGGTTGTGATAGAGTTGTTGTCGTGTTCAACCATTTGACTCCTTCCTGGTGATGTTACGTCAGTTATTTGGTTCCAACTTGCTTGGTAGACATTTTGGCTTTATTCTGGCTCCGATCTTTTTGATCTTTGCGTGTTTCATTCTCTTGGTTGAGTCGGTGGACGTTTCGTGCTTGGAGATCTTTCCATTGATCTTTCATCCTCGCATGATGAGGCAATTGCTATCACGCGTTGTCTAAGTACATTTATTTATCTCTCACGTCTCTCAAGAGTCAAATCATTTGAATTTATGGGGAATCCATTTATACCCAAATTAATTTCATGAAATGATGTGTCACATGTGCTAAAAACATTATGAATATGTTTATGAGAATGCGTGATGTCATAGATAAAATATCAAGTAAATAAACAATGTTCAATTTATTCAAAATTCAAATGCCACGTGGGCAAAGTAGCTAAAAGCTAATTTATTACATAATTATCTATCCTCATGCTAATTCCCCCCATAGGTGTCCATGGATTCGAAGTGCTCCATCCGCTTTGCCTTCTCAAAC